>JBBPBX010005986.1:35493-61580 GCA_038048925.1 Garcialebias charrua
TAGCCTGGCCCTCGCCATTCCTACGCAGCTCCGCTCAATTCTCATTTCCCTTCACTGCTCAGTCTGGGACTTCTCCCATAGACAACGATTTCTCCGGTAGATTTTTGACCGGACCAATCAGAGAACAGAAGGGGCGGAGTTTTTGGCCCCTAACCCACGCCCCCACCTGTCCCAGCGCGCAGCCAGCGAGCATTCGCATGTTCTCATTCAAAGCGATGCAAAGCGATGCAGGACTGTTTTATATGTGACACAAATGTATTAATTTCCCCTTCTTAATCCCTTATCTGGAGTTTTCTTTTGTTTTTTTGGCCAAAAGTCAAGTTATCGCTCCCTCCTCCTCCTCCTCCTCCTCCTCTCCGCTGAGTGCCACCTGTCCCAGCGCGCAGCCGCATGTTCTCATTCAAAGCGATGCAAAGCGATGCAGGACTGTTTTATATTTGACACAAATGTGTTAAATTCCCCTTCTTAATCTCTTATCTGGAGTTTTATTTTGTTTTTTTGCCAAAAGTCAAGTGATCGCTCCCTCCTCCTCCTCTCTCTCCGCTGCGGTGCAAAGAATAAGGAAATGACTGAGGTTGTCACGAGAGAATTAAAATAGGGTTTTACGTTGCTGCCCGAGTCCCTGCATATTTTCTGGTCTTCTGGACCAGCGCTACATGGTTTTATTTAATTTTTTTCAAACGTTATAAACACAGAATATGCAGGCAGCGAGAGAAAATTCAGCAGGAGGCGGAGCAGATGTCAAGTTCGGCAGAGCTCTGAGGGGGAGGGAGCAGAATGCTTTCCCTGTTCAAAATTTTTCTAAGATCCAATGGTTTTGTTCCTCAGGCAGAGGCCACGCCTCCAGCAAGAATCGTTTTTCAATGGAGAAGTCCCAGACCCTAGTCCGAAGCGAAGTGAAGGACAAGGGTCTGGTTTTAACCAGGCTACATCCATCCATTATTTGGGTCAAAAATATATATTTTTCCCAATAATGTACAACCTTTGAAAATTTATAGAGATCTAGTTTTCCAGAGTTTAAAAAAAATATTTTTTTTTAAGTACATTTTCTTCAGAGGTTTCATATTTAAACACCAACTGTCAAAGTATTACACTTTTTATTTACCGGTATTTATCATGAAGCTATTGAGTTTCAGGCTACCTTTATGATGATGATGATGATGATGATGATGATGATGTGTTTTCTTTTTAAGGACATTTTGGAGAGTTCTATAGAGTTGTGTAAATTTCCTCCTCCTCCTGATGCCGTTTGTCGCCTTGAAAAATGTCTGTGCCCTTTGAAAGCTGAAATCTTCTTAACCGACCCAGATTTTAAGGTAAAGGCAGCAGGGTTGAATGTTTGCAGTTTAATTTCTTGTCCGCCTCTGAGAGTTTTATAACGTGTGCTCTTGTTTTGTCGCAGGGCTACGTTCAGATGGGCTGCTGTCAGAGCTGCAGGGTGGAATTTCACATCAACTGCTGGAAGAGTCTGAAGACAACGAGGTTTTTAGAAAAGAATGAAAAGGTCTGTTTGAGACAGTTTTCATGTCTGTAAAGGCCGCGCTGTGTGTTTTCAGTCTTTAACACCGACATGCTTTTATTTTGATGTTGCGTATCCTCACAGGACATTCTCCATGAAACATGTGTGACTCCCGACTGTATAGGCAAAATCTGTACTATCAAAATCTTTTGTCCGACTGGTTTGGTGAAATGTAAGGTATGGTAAACCTTTACTTGAACGTTAATGGTGTAAGACAGGATATTTGTAATGACTCGAGTGTTTTTGTCTTTTCAGTTTGAAGCTGCCATCACTAAAACACCGATGCCAAATAAGCCAAAAGTGATTCAGAAATGTACAAGGTGAGACTGCGTCAACGGCTTTTAGTGACGATGTGACGCAAGAATAAACAAAGAAATTTCCTGTTGGGTTAAAAAAGTGCATGCAAACAGGATGATTTTGACCTTTTAACAGTTATTTATGTGCATGAGTAAAATCGGGCACCTCATGCTTCAATAGTACCGGTATCTATTTCCAGTTTAACTCTTTTGGTCCATTACAGTTGTTTTTTATGTACCAGCTTGTTTATTAATACATTTTAATAGTATTTTACGTTGAGAGCGCAACACGTAATGTCGGTGGGCGTCTGGATGATTGCAGAGCAGGTTGACCAGAGCACCGTTTTTTAGAATAAGTGCATCTCAACGAACCGGAAGTAGCATCGCAAAATGCTGACTTTGAGCAGCATGCACAATGATAACTGAAAAGATCAGTGGCTGTTTCCCCTGCAGACTCTGCAGCTATGTGCTGAGTGGAAGAGTCTCTGTTGTGCATTTATTCACAACAAAATGCAGCATTCACACAGTGATTTATCAGCACTGAAGCTGAAAAAATAAAATTTGAAACATGTAAATTTGTTTTAGGTTGGAGTGGAACTTGGAAAAGGAAGACAAAAATAACTTCAGTAAACCGTTCCGATAAATTATATTGAGATGATTAAGCCTGTCGCGAAAAACAATAAATCAGTTAATCGCACGAATGAAAATTATCAACTTCATTTTCATTCATCGGCTTTGTTTCTTGGTGTCTCTTTCTACTGAAGACACTGGATGACAAAAGGCTCGACTCCGGTGCTCTTCACTGACCCCTCCCTTTCTCTATTTTCTTTAAAATCAGTTTTAACCGTCAAAAATCACGTTTTTGATTCGTTAAAAGCAGCTAAGCTGAGAAGCTAAGCTAACAGGCCAACCTCAGGAAACAGCCTCTGTCTTGTCTAAGGTCCAAAGTTCACGATTGAAACCCGTGCCTTCGTGTAAAAAGTTGTTTTTCTCTGCCAAAAGAAGCTGAGAACTTGTTTACTGATTTTTTTTAATTAAAGGCTTTGCGTGACAAATGCTTTGCTAAAGACCCTGATGCATGCTCAATAATCCAGGTAGAAAAATCTAAAAAAGCTAAGTCTGGTCTTCTGGACATTCAAAAAAACAAAAAAACAAAACAAAGCAAAAAATTGTAGAAACGTTTCGTCTTTCGTCCGAAAGACTTCCTCAGTCTGAGGTGCTGGGTTCAGCTCAGTCTTATAAATAGCACCCTCCCACAGTGTTACACAACCAGTTGGCTGATGACAGCCTGAAACCAGCTGCTCACATGATCAAGGAGGACCATCAGCCTAACAATGGATCGTTAGCACCCTGATGGTTGTTTGCTATTCACAGAGGGCTGAGTGATACCAGCAATCACAGCATTGTAGGAGGGGGACAGTTGAACTCGGAGGCCTCCACCCCTGTTTAATGATGGGCGGTTTCTTTTCACAAAGATGGCCTCCTTTACTCCTCTCTCAAACCATCGTTCCTCTCTATCAAGGATGTGAACATCTTCATCCCTGAAAGAGTGACCGCTGGCCTGGAGATGAGTGTAGACTGCAGAGTCCTGACCTGATGATGTTGATCTTCTGTGCGATGGCCCAGCACAGAAGATCAACATCATCAGGTCAGGACTCTGCAGTCTACACTCATCTCCAGGCCAGCGGTCACTCTTTCAGGGATGAAGATGTTCACATCCTTGATAGAGAGGAACGATGGTTTGAGAGAGGAGTAAAGGAGGCCATCTTTGTGAAAAGAAACCGCCCATCATTAAACAGGGGTGGAGGCCTCCGAGTTCAACTGTCCCCCTCCTACAATGCTGTGATTGCTGGTATCACTCAGCCCTCTGTGAATAGCAAACAACCATCAGGGTGCTAACGATCCATTGTTAGGCTGATGGTCCTCCTTGATCATGTGAGCAGCTGGTTTCAGGCTGTCATCAGCCAACTGGTTGTGTAACACTGTGGGAGGGTGCTATTTATAAGACTGAGCTGAACCCAGCACCTCAGACTGAGGAAGTCTTTCGGACGAAAGACGAAACGTTTCTACAATTTTTTGCTTTGTTTTGTTTTTTTGTTTTTTTGAATGTCCAGAAGACCAGACTTAGCTTTTTTAGGCTTTGCTAAAGAGCTCAAACCACACCGAGTGTCCGCCATTTTGAAAACCAAAAAAGTAAAGAGAGACAGTCCATGTCACATCAAGGGGCCTCCCTCCCATTTTTCTTAGAGACATGCTGCTCGCTCCCTCACTATCCATCCTTCGGTTTACCGTAAACGGTCTTATACTGCCATACAGTGGTCAAAAAAGATACAACACACAAAAATTAACTAACATTTTTTCCTAAATTTGACAATAATTACTAATTATTGTCAAATTTCGAACAATATTGTTTATTGCAATAATTTCTAAGACAATTTTCCAGCAAAATTTGTTATTGTGACAGGTCTAGAGATAAGTTTATTTCATTTCTCTTTGACTATATGGACTTAAAGAATCTGAACATGTGGCAAATTTTCCATTTTTTAATTACCGGTACCGGTAGTTGGATTGTATGGATGAGGCCCAGTTCTTTGGTCTTAAGATTAAGAAATCAAAAAGGAGACCAGTCAGTTGAGGTTTGTGGCTAAACCTTTTTTCCCCTTAAGAATTGTGTTAAAATTTTCATTTATATTCAAGGATTTTATTTTATTATTTTTTTGTTATACCAGCTCATGTTTGCATGTTTATGGTATGAAATTCAGACTCCGGTCCCAGATCAAGAAGCCTAACAATTAACAAATAAATAGATACAAAAGAGTATAAATAAATATACCCTGATGCATGCTCAATAATCCAGGTAGAAAAATCTAAAAAGCTACCATAAGTCTGGTCCTCTGGACATTCAAAGAACAAAACAAAGCAAAAAAAGTAGAAACGTTTCGTCTTTCGTCTGAAAGACTTCCTCAGTCTGAGATGCTGTATGCAGCTCAGTCTTGTAAATAGCACCCTTTCAAACTGGTTGATCCACTGTGAGAGTGTGCTATTTATAAGTCTGAGCTGCATACAGCATCTCAGACTGTGGAAGTCTTTCAGACGAAAGACGAAACGTTTCTACTTTTTTGCTTTTTGTTTTTTGAATGTCCAGAGGACCAGACTTAGCTTTTTTAGATAAATAAATATATATACTGGTACTCTGAATGCTCCTCAGTCGCCTACTTGAGGGGAGGGGCTGGAACAGACTGCGTGCAGGATGAGTGGAGTCCTTCATGATGCGGGGTGCCCTCCTCCTTCACCATGAATTATACAGGACCAGGATCATGTCTCGTCCTTACCTGTTACTACCCAAATCATGTTTTCCATCTGACGAGAAATAGTTTAACTGAAGTAACAAATCATGCTGTTTATTGTTAAACCTCTTTGTTTCCATCCAAAACTCCTGGCAACAAGCAGCTGTGACTTTGATTTTGACTGTAACCATTATTTATTTTTATTGTTTATAATGTCAGAAGGTAGTTTTTGGTAGGAGTTGTATGATGATGTTTTTAAACGTATATTAGGTTTTCAAACAGCGTTTCTTTGTTCTTCTTTGTAGTCCAAAGAAATTAAAATCAAAAGGGGAGCTGACGCTCAAAAAGAAGCGGTATAGAGTGTCATTTCAAGATCAACAGATCCTCAACCATGAGATTCTGCAGCAGAAAGACGACTCAGGAACACAAAGACAACAAAAAGGTAGCTCTTCTAAAAACATGAAATATCTTAATCTGAGGGACATTTTGAAAAACTTTAAATTATCTGTTATCTTCCTGTGTCAAAGCTTTACAATAACTTTGTTTTCAACAAAACGTTGTAAACTTCCTGTCGTGTTTCTTTGTGCTGTCAGACTGGTTGGTGTACAGAGATCCAGTTCTTCTGCAGATCAACCAGAACATGGATCTTCTGAGGGAGGAGAAGTGTCTCCACGTTACTGCTCTCACCAGCAGCCTGAAGCCCTGGTTGGAGCTGGACTGGTCCAGGGGGAACCAGATCGCTGAGAGGCTGCTGAACTGGGAACAGGAGTCCCTGGAGTCTTTGAGTCAAGCTGTGGAGCTGCTGCTGGAGAGGAAGAACCGGGTTTGGGGTCGAGTTTTAGTCCAACATCTTAGCAGCTGTGTGGAGATAAATCCCAAGCTCAGCAGCTGGGCGTGTCAGCTGAACGATGCAGGTCTGCGCTCATCTTCTGCTCCACGTTAAACTAAAACAAAACCAGACATTCACATCTGACCGACTGCTTCCTGCTTTCAGGTCTGAACGCTGCCCGGACCTTCATCGATCGCCACGCTGAACACCTGGAGCAGCAGGATCTGACTCTCCTGCTCCACTTTGAGCCTCTGAAGGAGATGATTTTAGAAAAGCTCAGCGCTATACCAGAATTGTTTTCAAGCAATGGCTTGGCCTTCACTGAATACCTGAAGCAGGCTCCCACTCAGGACATGAGGCTGTTTATCTGGACTTTGGAGGAGTATAGAGAGGAATATGATTCTTGTAGTGCTATACTGGATGAATATTTTGATATGATGGGTACGTGTTTGGACCCGGTCAAACATCTGGTTTGTAAACAGTTCATTCTAACGATGTCACTCTCCTGTTTTGTTTCTCAGATGGACATTGCTCGGTCTTAAAAAAGTCTGATGAAAATGAGAATGTAAGTGTTTTTATGTGATTTACTTAACATTCTTCTCTTGATGTTACACTTCAAAGATTTACTGCCAAACAAATTAAAGGTTCAGTCTGCAGTTTCTGTAGAACGCAGCACTTAAGAAAAATTTTCAACAGGCAAAGCATCCTGATCCCTCCCCCTCAGAGCCATATATGGCTCTGCTGCCCCTTGCTCTGCTGAAATTCAAATTCAAGCTCTGTTTTTATTGGCTGGTTAACGGCGGGTCACTGTGGCTTTTTAGAAATGCTTTTAGTAACACCTGGAGAAGCAAGGGGACTATAGTTTTTTCAAAGATTACTTTGTCTAACATCAGTCTGTCAGGAGATAGTGACAAAGTGAAGAAATATGTTTAAAATATATTTTTAGAAAACTTACAGACGGCACTACAGAAACTGCATACTGCACCTTTAATTGTTAAATTAATTAAAGGCCTAGTATTCCCTAGTAGAATCAGGCCAGAAGAAGAAGAATTAAGTTGTAAATGATAACTTCCTGAAAAGTTCAAATCTAAACAGTCCAGTGGTTGAATAGATGTTTTGCTAACAGACAAAGTTGACTCCAAATAGTGGATGGAAAACATGGACCAAGATCTTGTAGAGCTTCTCATTTGTGTTGGATCTGCCTTGGCTGCTACTGCAACACATTTCAGCTCCATATCTAACAATAACTGAGTTTTTATTTTAAATTACCGTAATTAATTTTTTAAAGGTTATTACCGGTAGTTGTGTCAGCCATCTTGAATCGTGTTGACTCCAAACTTTTGTAGGTTGTAGATGTACACGCAGTGATTATTTACTGGAAGTAAAAAATAATCTGGTGCTTCACGAGGTGTTCGGTTCAGTTTTGTTTTTTGGCAGCCACGACAACGAAGCACGTAGAAAGTTTCTGAAGAACGTACTTTATTTACCTCTAGATTTTCGAAACACAAAAGACTGTTTACCCTTTTTAAATACACACCAATAAAAGTAAAATAAGTAGGAAATGACACTTGAACGGGAGGGAGGAGACACGTTCTCATGACATTTTTAACAAATCTTGTTTTGCTTCAGAATTCTATGAGGGCTAAGAGTCAAGGCAGAAAAAAGAAGCAGAAAGGTTCAAAGGTAAGAATGTTGAACCAGATTGATTCTGATTCTTAAAGAACTTTAAATGTGATCGGTTTATTTATTGTTTTTGTTCATTTCTTTGTAGAGTGTAATCGGGATGAGAGGAGTTACTGATCAAGACTATTTTGAAGATGACGCTTTGTAAGTTCCACAAATGTTTTTGACTTATTTGATGGTTTATTTCCTGTAATACTCTATGTAAATGTTTCATTGGAGACTTGAACCTAGAGATAAAAACCATAAACTTTATTAATTAATCTGTCAAACGTCTCATTCACTAGTTGGTGGATTTATTACAGTGCAGTAAAGGCAGCCTCAAGTTTCTCTTTGGGTGTCTTAGGTCATGGATTTTCAACTGGCGGCCCCGGGGCCAAATCAGGCCCACGGGTGAATTAAAGGACAACACCCACCGTGACAGTAACAATTCACCATATTGGAGAATTACTGTAGTATTTTATGAATTTTATTTTCATTTTTGCATTTGGGCCAGGCGAGGGTTAAAAAAAAACCCACTCCCGAATGAATCCGGAAACCTGGCCGAAAAGTCCCGAAGGGTCATGCCTTTTGTTACATGATCTCCACCCAGAAGGCAGAAGGTAGGAGTGAGTTTCCATGGAGGTTTATGAGAGAGAGTGCGTTAAAAGTGCATATTTCCTGCATATTTCCTTGTGCATTTGTGTGTGGACCAGCGCTCTGATTTTATTTATTATTTATTTTATAACACCGCTGCGGACCTGTTGCTGCTCTCATTCATTCTGGAGCGAGCCGCGCGTGTCTCTGGCTCCTCGTTCCTCGTTCCTTTGAAGTTCCTCGTGCCGGTGTAATTTGCTCCCTCGAGTGTATGTATTTGCTCTCGTCAGCCTTGTTGCGGGAAGCAGTGAAGCACGCGCGCGGGCAGAGCTCAGCTGCGAGGCTGGGTGCCTTTCTGATCACGGGTGGGGGAGAGAATAAAAAGTCAATGCGGAAATGAATGAATTTGTCGCGATCAAACGAATAAAACTAGTATGTCTAAGTGGATGCTCGCTCAGAATATGAGTGAGCGACAGCAGGATTAATTAACACAGGCAGCTTTAGGGAATATTTAAAAATGCTTCCTTTTTCTTTCCCTCGCTCGCCTGTAACTCCAAGGCGTCACTTTGGTGACGTGAATGCCCAAGTGAATGCCCATATATGGAGAGGGGCAGATTTTCCCGGAGCTGCATGCTAAAATCTGCTATAAATCATGAAATAACACATTTAGTGTTATTTCTCCACAATATAAGTAAACGCTCCTGTATTATTTTTAAATAAACTAATAAATATTAATGGCGATGCAATTGGAAAACATGGTGGGTGTTGGGCTTTAAGTTCAGCCCATCAATGGGTTCATCTTGAAATAAAACTAGATTTTAAACAATAAAACAAACTTTATGACTAACTGCTGTATGTCCCGCCCCTGAGAAGTTTAGTTGAATAGCCCTGTGTCTGTTGATTTAAACTCTTATTAACAATTCATTTTCTTCCTGCAGATCCTTCCTTCCTCCCGACGACCCGTTCAGTGCACCCAGTCACCTCCGAGAACAAGTGGCAGATTTTGAGAACCAGTACAGCAACAGCAGAACACAAAGTCACTTACCGCTACTAAACATTCTGGACAACAACTCCGATCCAACCAAAGAAAGTTTGTTTGAGTAAGTCCAAACGGCGACGAGTCGCTTGCTTCACTTTATTAGAGCGTGGAGCTGTCCCAGCGTATCCGTGGGATTGTAAAAGTTATTAAAAGGTAGTAAATAAATTTAACACAAATTACGGCCACTAAAAAGTGATAAATGTCATCTGACGAGGTATTACTTTTTTTAATAAAAACT
Source organism: Garcialebias charrua (assembly GCA_038048925.1). Taxonomy (NCBI): domain Eukaryota; kingdom Metazoa; phylum Chordata; class Actinopteri; order Cyprinodontiformes; family Rivulidae; genus Garcialebias; species Garcialebias charrua. The sequence continues at coordinate 44,958 of JBBPBX010005986.1, forward strand.
ACACAACTATATTTTTCTCGTTCTGTCGGCTAAAAAAAATGTCTGTGAATTTATTTGTCTTTTCTAATTTTAAGTTCCGAGTAGGACCTTAGCTAAAACAATGACGTCATATCCTCGGTCAGTGTGAGTTGGCACCTACAGCTGGTTGAGGCGAGACTTATTGTCATGTCTGTAAAAAGAAACAGGAAAGACGAACGCGGCTTGATCCTTCGACATTTAACAAGAAAAGTACAGGTACCTAAACAATTATTTTTTAGCTCGAAATTATAGCAAAGATGTCTCAGTCTAACGTTTTCTTAATAAATGCACTTTGATGGTCAAATCAGCTTTATTTAAAAAAAAAAGGTTTCGCTGCCTGTGTGCTTCGTGAACGCGCAGTGGATGAGTAACAGGAAAGAGGAACGCGGTCGTTTCTCCGACATTTAACAAGAAAAGTACCTAAACAATTATTTGGTAGCTCGAAATTATAGCAAAGGTGTGTCTCAGTATTATTTTCTTAATAAATGCACTTTAATGGTTAAATTAGCTGCATTTCGATGGGGCGGTGCAGCTGGATTGACTGTTCCAAGCAGAGAGCAGAATGAAGGTGGGGAGAGTATGGCAGGCCGATTGAGTCATTAATAGCTGGTGAAGATTCTCAGTCATCCAGGATGCGGTAAATTCTAAAAAGTGCAAGAGAAAAACAATAAAGTATAAGATATAGTATAATAAATGGTATAATAAATAAAGTCCAGTTGTTTTTGTCTTGAACTTTTTAAAATTTGTCATTATAGGCATTAGGCAAGTTTTCCTATTACATGATACAACAGCATGCCATACAACTGTTACTTCTCCGGAGCTATCAAGATGGTTTTTTCCCCCCAGTCAGAATGAATGGAAACAGTCATATCTCAGTCAAAAAATTGTTTATAAAAATAGGGGAAAAAATCCATAAATATGTCACTTAGGCCTATAAGTTGCAAGGCATGTAAATTATGCAAAAAACTGCGACTTACAGGATGAAAAATACAGTAGTTATTATTTTTCTACCTCTCTTTTTGAATTGTGCATGTTTTCAGGGTTGAATTATTTTAATTAAACTGTTCTGTTTTCAAGTTTACAGTTTTTCATTTGCTATTAGAGATATGTTATGTGTGGGAACAATTAAACTTTTTCTCTTGGGTTAGATTTAAATAACAAGTAGGTCAGTGCTTTTATTGAGGCAAGAAGCAAATTGATGTATCCAGTAATTGTTATAAAACTACATTTACTACCAAAATTTAGGAAGAAAATGACAGTAATCTATCACTTTACAATTAGTTGCTTACTGAAATACAAGAGGTTGCCGCTACGGTTGCAGCTCAGTGTCGTGATGGTATTAAAAAATATTGTGATGTATTAAAAAATATTGTGATTGCATTAAAAAGGTATTAAAAGGTATGAAATTTAACTTAAAGCTGCACTGACATCATGTTGTAACTATGCATCATTTTGCACCACATATATATATATATATATTATCATTCAACTATGTTTGTTTTTGCAAAATAAATTCTAAATATATTAAAATTTCATACACGTTATGGTAATTTTGTCGCTGTGACACGCCCACATAAATCCGAGAACTTCCGCAATACGTCACGTGACGTAAGGAGATGAGACGCTGCTCAGTGCGCACCTTGTAAACAACATGGCGACCGATACAGAACTGGACGAATTTAATAATAATAATAATAATGTCTTTTCCTGTCATCTGCGTATGTTTCCCATACACAGACGAAATTCGTCTGCATTTAACCCAACCACCTACCAGGTGGTGCAGTGAGCAGCCATAGAAAGCGCCCAGGGAGCTGGAGAATTAGATGTGCACTCATAGACACCCCAAGGTGTGTAGTGGCCGGGACGCGAACCCGCGTCCTTCGGGTTCCAAGTCAAAAGCCCTGCCACTACACCATCAATCTGAGTGAAGAATAGAGCGATTTTTATTCAGTTTGGGAAGCCAAAGTTATTTCAGTGGGTTAAACAATAAACAGCAGGTTCTAATTTATGTCTGCAGCCGTATTTATTGAAGCCTTACCAACGAGGAAGCAGGTGGCAAGCCGCGACTTGTGAGAACAGAGGAGGACGTGATGGAACCCGTTCACGTCGTCCACAGAGCACTGATTGGTACTGCTTTAATTAATGTATCCATCTAATAATTATTCAACATTACTTATAGTTTAAAAAAGATGAGTCCCTTTGAAGCATCTGTTTTATTTTCTATGTTTATTCTAACGTTATGTGCAAGTTTTACTGCACTGAATCTTTACATCAAAAACGAAATTTCATTCAAATTCTGTCTAAATAACATCACTACATTTTCATCAGGGTGTGCAGTACTTGGTTTCAGCTGTAATAATCAAAATAAAACAATATTTGATATTCACCCTATTATAAGTTTAATCATATAAATATTTGCTAATTTAAGCTTGTTCTACCTTTTCAGCCACAGTTTTTTTTTTTTGCATATTTAGATAATGTTATCAAGTTTTTTGTGGTAATTTCTGCTACTTTGAGCAACCATCCTGCTCAGCTGATGTGAGTGCTTGTCTTTGAAGTTTTCATCCTTCATTGTGGTTCCTGCAGGGACGTGTCCTCGGTCGCGGTGCTGATGAACTATGACCAGTCTGAAGAGTGGACGCTTGCAGCCAGAGCACGCTGGAGTGTGTAGAGATGGGAAAACGCTGCAGCTGAGCAGGTGACATTATGTCATAGACAACATCCATCCATCCATCATGTGTACATCCATCTTTCATTATCACCCACCCATGCATCCATCCATCATCCATCCACCCATCCATCCATGCATCCATCCACCCATCCATGCATCCATCATCCATCCACCCATCAATGCATCTATTCACCATTTAATTTCTTTTTTTAGTAATGATAAAAAGTTTACTCATTTTATAAAATGCAATGACAACAAACCCACTCTGTTTTTGACATTGTTTTGTTTTTTCTATTTTAAATTTATGAATAAAAACATAAATTCAGAAATATGACTCTGTCCAAAATCAACTAAAACATTTTTATTTTTCCAGGTGTATCTGTACAAATTGCCAATGACCAGAGGTGATTGAAGGAATTCGTTGAAAGGTGAAGATTTCAGATGCGTTACCCAGTATAGCTTTCAGACATGCTGTCTGGATGTTGTTTTAAGAATNTTAACTTTGTTGCATATGATATGACATTTCACAAGATAACTCTGTGTTTATAGCATCAGTTGTAAATGACTCTCAGCTACTATCACACCAAACATTAGCTCAATAATTATAAAACTGACTTACTGTAATTAAATATATATTTTTAAATTTGCTTAGTTTGCTTACTTTTGGTGGCCATCTTGAATTGGGTCAATTCCATAAGTTGTAGATGTACATCCACTGAATACTTTGAGAGTTTCATTAAAGTTTATCCAGTGGTTAACAAGATATTTTGCTAACAGGCAGACAGACACAAACAGAAGCTTTATTACCCTTTTGCTTTTTGATAAGGTGCAATAATGGTCCTGTTTAGCAAAGATTTGATGTGTTAGAAGTTAGAAAGTTGATGCAAACCAAAGAACAAACCTTAATGAGACAATTTTTAAGACTTCTAGAAGCAAAAGGGAAGAGCTCAAGAAAATGTGCTCCTGAAAGAGTTGTTGTTTACAATGACTCGGCTGTTAGAGGGATTGCTGCAATCCTTATACTCAGAAGATTTCAAAAGTAAATGCCAACCAAACTTTTAAGCATTTTGCAATAACTTTTGAAGCTCTGCCTGCGCTGTGAAGTGGTTTAAGGAGGCTCTCTGGCTAAGCAGTGAACCCTGGCCAAGCTTGCTGCCAACCCCAGAGCATGCAATTATGTAAATCATTGTTTTCACAGTTGTCACTGATGTAACAGATGCAGCAAAGACTCTCAGAAACAATGTCAACAACAGAGGGTTCTTTCCTCATGTGAAGAAAGGAGCCGAGCCAAATTTCAGGGTCAAGTCAGCCAGCTATGGCAAGTAGACATCTGGGTGCAACCCCACCACGCACACACACACACATGAACACACAGAAACACACACACTTAAACATACATAAAGTTCTCCGTCATGTGAGGGAGTGTTTTTCTTACTGTACAGGGTACAGTATATCCACTTTTACCCATTACATGGTACAACAGCATGCCATACAACTACCAATATGCTGCCATCTAGTGGATGAAAATGGTACTGTTTGATTTGTTTTTTCAGTCAGAATGAATGAAAACTGTCATATCTCAGTCAAAAAATGGTTTATAAATATGGGGAAAATAATCCATAAATTCATTCATTCATTCATTCAACCTTTATTTATACAAGCTAGCCTCGTTGAGCCACGGGGACTCATTTACAAGAGGAACCTATCTCAGGGTCAATTTAGAGTTACCAATCGGCCTAATAAATATGTTGCTTCTGCCTGTAAGTTGCACGGCATGCAAATTTTGCACACAAAAAATGTGACTTGTAGGCTGATCCCCCCCCCCACATAATCATAACACAATTTTTGACATTTTTAATGTTCATTCATATTGACATGAACCAGAGTAAACATCACCATTTGCAGCCACTAGAGGTGCAAGAGGGCACTCTAGGCTTTTGACCACTATCGGTAGGCGTACATGTTGTTCTACGTCGTATAGCTCTGCCCTTTAGCTCCGCCTATTGGATATCTCCCTCGCGACAGCGTCATACTGAATAACCTTTTAGTCCACGCCCACCTACAGTGTGGGCCCGCCTTGTGTGTATTTAACTCCACCACACGGAAGGTACTGCCTCTTCTTATCATTTACCGTGATATTGAAGACCTGTCTACATCTACAACAATGTCTACATCTACAACAATGGAGAAAGTGTACACGCGGTGCTGCGGGGAAACCTTGCAGGACAGTCTTGCATCGCTTTGCATCGCTTTGAATGAGAACATGCGAATGCTCGCTGGCTGCGCTGGGACAGGTGGGGGCGTGGGTTAGGGGCCAAAAACTCCGCCTTCTGTTCTCTGATTGGTCCGGTCAAAAATCGGCCGGAGAAATCGTTGTCTATGGGAGAAATCCCAGACTGTAGTGCAGGGAAATGAGAATTGAGCGGAGCTGTGCAGGAAGGCGAGGGCCAGGCTATAACGGGGCTAACACGACGTCCAAATGTCTGTGGTAAAACTCACCCAACAAGACGTGCTATTGGCTAATAGCTTCTCAACGACGTTGGAAATGACAGCTTGTAACTCTTGTAACGTTATGTCAGAAATATATCTTCGACTGCGGACGATGTAGCGAGGCTCAACGTAGTCCATAAATCTTCAGAATCCGACATCTTCAACAACGAAAAATAAAACTTCCACACCGCCGACATTTTGAATATTACTCTCCACCGTGAGATCGGGTGACGTCATCGCGTTGCGCTGCTGCTGCAGGCAAACACAGCGCCTTTTATATCGGCGAGTTATTTTAATGGAATCTCAAATATTGAAATTTAACGTTAATATCGACCAATACCAGGCTGATAATAGTGCATCTCTAAATTGTTTTTAAGTGTTAATCTAGTTGAAGTTCAAAGAACTGCAACAGCGATTCCTGCTGTGCGCGCTCCTGCGGGCGCCAATCGATTTTTGACACAACACTGACCCACGTTAAAATAGATCGTCCTGCTTCAGTGTAAGAAAATGTAGGTTTAATGAGTGTTGAGCTTTTTTTAATTTCATTTTTAGTCTGCGTTAAAATGCTGCACCAGAGCTGCCTAAAATATTGTTTTTCTGAATTTATTTTTCTTAACATAAAATTCATTTAACTGATGCGTCCTACGGCAGGTTTGGTAGAGTTCAATAGAAAATGAGCTTCTGCTTTGCACGTCACTGTTTTTTCTAAAAAAGCTAAGTCTGGTCCTCTGGACATTCAAAAAATAAAACAAAACAAAGCAAAAAAAAATGTAGAAACGTTTCGTCTTTTGTCCGAAAGACTTCCTCAGTCTGAGTTGCTGTATTCAGCTCAGTCTTATAAATAGCACCCTCTCACAGTGGATCAACCAGTTGGCTGATGACAGCCGAAACCAGCTGCTCACATGATCAAGGAGGACCATCAGCCTAACGATGGATCGTTAGCACCCTGATGGTTGTTTGCTATTCACAGAGGGCTGAGTGATACTAGCAATAACAGCATTATAAGAAGGGGGACAGTTGAACCCGGAGGCCTCCACCCCGGACATCGCGTTGCGCTGCCGCTGTAGGCAAACGCAGCGCCTTTTATATTGGCGAGTTATTTTAATGGAATCTCCAATAATGAAATTTAATGTTAATATCGACCAATACCAGGCCGATAATGGTGCATCTCTAAATTGTTTTTAAGTGTTAATGTAGTTGAATTTCAAAGAATCTCCAATAATGAAATTTAATGTTAATATCGACCAATACCAGGCCGATAATGGTGCATCTCTAAATTGTTTTTAAGTGTTAATGTAGTTGAATTTCAAAGAACTGCAACAGTGATTCCTGCACTGTTTCCTCCACTGTTTTTTAATTTTACAGCATTTAAACCCCAAACGTGATGGTCTGTACAGGAACCGCTTTCATTTTTTCTGTCTGCTTTTAGGGTGACCTCACCATGAAGGAGAAGAGCAACATCAAGTTGGAGCAAATGATAAAGAAAATAAAATCCAGTGTCAAAGTCAATGACAGAAAGGATGTGGATTTACTCGATCAGGACTTGAAGACGGTTACATTAAATATACAAGTGGGTCCAAATCGGTTTCAACCCAGATTCATACGCAGTTTCAATATTGAGCGACGCCTGAGCGACTTGTTGTGCGTCTAGGAGATCGTTAAAGATGTGACGAAGTTGCAGCAGAGGCTGGAGGAGGAGGTGAAACGGGACCAGAAGGAGAAGAAGGCAAACCAGGAGGAGCTGAAGGCCCTGAAGATGGAGACGGAGCAGCTGCTCGAGGAACAAGCAACGTAAGACCAACAACATGTAGTGATTCTGCTTCTACCTTGTCATGCATGAGAACAGGAACATCAAAAGCAAGACAGGTTTTATTAATAAGACCTAAGATTTCCCATTTGCAGCTGGTTAAGGAAGGAAGGAGTGTTGTATTTATGTGGATACCTGCACATGGAGGGATTCAGGGTAATGAAAAGGCTGACAAACATTCCATTAATAGAAAAGAGTTTCCAATTATGCAAAACAGAAGGAAAAAGTATTGTACAGAAACATATTAATCAGTTATGGCAACAAAGTTGGGAACATGAAACAAAGGGAAGACATCTACCTGTATACTGTATGCAGTTCTGAATACAATCAACAGTAACTGGTATCGAAGAGGAAATAGGGAGGAATCAATAATAACAAGATTAAGAATAGGTCATACTAAGGCTGCACGATTACTCGCATTTGCGATTATCTCGCGATATGTTAAAACGCGATTCACTAATCGCACGGGCTGCGATTTGACTGGTCACGCTTCTCTGCATCACACCGGTCTGGCGCGCGCAGCTCTGAGCGAAGCAAAACAGAGAGAGAGCAGGGAGGAGGAGACCGTGCGTTCCAACACTGTTGCTTCAGGCTTGACTGAAGTCATAAAAGTTATAAATTCAGGTAAGTTAGCTCATTTAAACGTGTATCTGAGAGCGCAAGCTGGTCACGTGACTTGGTAGTGAGCCGGTTTGGCCGCGCGCAGCTATGAGGAGCAAAACAGAGAGAGAGCAGGGATGGAGCAGACCGTGCGCTCCAATACTCTTGCTCCAGGCTCGACTGAAGTCATAAAAGTTATAAATTCAGGTAAGTTAGCTCATTTAAACGTGTATCTGAGCTTAGACGCTGAGACACAGAGACTGCGGGAGATAAACAAAGCGCGAGCTGGTCATGTGACCGGGTCTGTTTTGCAAGCTTCTGCGTGAAAAAGCGCATTAATTATCTGATTTAAAAAAAAACAGTTGTGTCGTTAGTGATATGAATTAATACAGAACCAGTAAAAATAATCGCATTTTAAATCGCAATCGCAATTTATAGAAAAAAAATCGCAATTAGATTATTTTCCAAAATTGTTCAGCCCTAGGTCATACAAATCTAAACGGTACTTTGTGTATTATATGGAAACACAATAGTGGATCTTGTGACTATTGCCAGAATACAGAGTCAGTGCAGCACGTCATTTTGGAATGTTTTAAATATTCAGATGAAAGGAAAACTTTACTGGACCAAATGGAAAAAGAAGTCACAAGTCCAATCAGTTTGAAGAGCATTTTGGAATGGGGATCTAGTAAAGGTGGACGTAAATACTTATGTATTTCTTGAAGACAACAGGTTTAGGTAGAAGAATTTAAGTAGTTTAGGGTTAGTACCATAAGATGGCGGTAATACACCGGAAGGATGTAAGCTGCCGTAAAACCTCACAGAAGAAGAAGAAGACAGACGACCGCCTGTTTGTTCTTTGAACGGTCTCAGTAACAAAACGTTTATTTATTCCTCCTCGTACGCAGACTCTCCCAGAACATCAGAGAAAAGAAAAGCAGCCATGATGCCCAGCTGAGTGACTTCTTGGATCTGAGGTAAACTGAACAGGAAGTGCAGAATTTATTGAAACGCTTCTGAAACAAATCCTCACTTTGTGTTTCTTCAGTAATCAGTCAGCAGCTGAGAAGTTGAGTTTGGAGGATGAGGTTAAACGCTGCCGAACCTTGTTAGCCTCGGCCGCTCGAAGGTCTCGCACAGCTCAGGTGAGGCCGACGGGAAATTAAAGTTCACAGCCGGTGAAAGTTAACTACACGTTTGAAAAGGCTTGAAGGAAAAGGAGGAAGAACTTGAAAACGTTGGGATTTCTTGATCCTTGTCTCTCGTCTCCAGCTGTCAGTGGTGGAGAGCAGCAAGGATCAGAGTTTGTATGGACTCCACAGAGAGCTGAGCGACTCCAAGGCGTTGTTGACCCAACTGGAGGAGGCGGCACGCAGGTAAGACGCTTCCTGACCGGATCAGATGGTGAAAACTGACGCGTCGTAGATTTACAGAGTCCTCGTCAGCACGTCGGCCGTGCACGAGTTGGATTCTGAGAACTGGATCTAATGGTTTTGAGTGTTTGTGATCCCTGCAGGAACCCAAACCTGCACCTGGAGAAGACCTTGAACACCTGCAGAGCTAAAGTCGAAGAGATGGAGAAGAATATTTCTGTTGCTGAGGTTTCATTTGTTTTTATTTTTTTATTTTAGTGATTATGAAAACCCTGATGCATACTCGATAATCCAGGTAGAAAAATCTAAAAAACCAGACTTAGCTTTTTTAGACTCTTTGCTGAACTTTTCTTCTCTAATGAAATATATACTCAAACTGGTTTATTTTTTATTGTGAACTGGAAACCACTGAGTAAAATCTAATTTAGATGTAAAACGACGAGACTCTGAATCATCTGTGGAGTTAGATCCGTCCGTCCTCCGAGACTGACTTTTGTTTCTTTCTTCCTGCAGCGACGGTTCCAGGAGGAGCTGGACCAGGTGAAGAGCAGCAGCAGAACAGACGCTGCAGCTGCAGCAGTAAGTCCAGTTCACGGTTCTTTATCTGAGGAGAACGATGGCTGAACGTTCAGCGACTGCTCCACTTCCAGCTGCAGCCATGTGCTTGTGTTCAGGAAGATTAATTTACTTCTGATTTGAGTTTAAAAGAGCTGAGGTTTGACGTTGCTGTCCTGACAAAACTAACGGCTCTTCAATCTACAAGCAGCTCTAATCCCAACCAGGCCGTCAAGAAAACAGTTTTTGATTAATTACGATATAGCCTGGTTAAAACCAGACCCTGTCCTTCACTTCGCTTCAGACAAGGGTCTGGGACCTCTCCATTGAAAACCAATTCTTGCTGGAGGCGTGGCCTCTGCTGATGGCTGCTCCCCCGTGGTCTGCTGAACTTGACTTCAGCTCCGCCTCCTGCTGAATTTTCTCTCGCTCCGTTGCATATTGTGTTTATATGTTAATAAAACGTCCTAATAAAATAAAATAAAACCATGGATCGCTGGTCCAACACACCAGAAGACCAGGAAATCTGATGGGACTCGGGCAGCAACTTAAAACCTGACTTTAATTCTCTCGTGAGGCATTTCCTTGTTCAGCGGAGGAAGAGGAGGGAGCGAACACTTGACTTTTGGCCAAAAAAACAAAAGAAAACTCCAGATAAGGGATTAAGAAGGAGAAATTAATACATTTGTGTCATTTATACAACAGTCCTGCATCGCTTTGAATGAGAACATGCGGCTGCGAGCTGGCTGCGCTGGGACAGGTGGGGGCGTAGGTTAGGGGCCAAAACTCCGCCCCTTCTGTTCTCTGATTGGTCCGGTCAAAAATCTACCGGAGAAATCGTTGTCTATGAGAGAAGTCCCAGACTGTGCAGTGAAGGGAAATGAGAATTGAGCGGAGCTGTGCAGGAAGGCGAGGGCCAGGCTAATTACGATACAGTATTACAAAGTTTGTTTCTTGGCCTTAACAAGAACATCTGTGTGGGTTTAACCACGGTTCAAGTAGATTTTTGGTCAATTATGTTTCTTTAGAAAAGAAGTTGAAGAGACAACGTCATGTTTTTATTGCTTGTGTCTCCGGTTTGTCTCGACTGTTCAAATCAAATGTTCTGATGCGTTTCACTATCTGATGTGTGTTTTATCAGCGTTTGTCGTCCATAATGTAGAAATTGGACCTGTTTTGCGTTTCAGGTCTCGGGTCAGGCTTCCTGCAGCGCGGCGCCGCCGCCTGCGGCTGAAGCTCCTCTGAAGCATCAGAAGGCTTCCAGCAGGAAACCGGAGCCTGCACACAGCTCTGTGTCTGAAAAGGCCATGGAGAGCCTGACGGCCATGTTCCCCGACTGTGAAAGGTACGAGTCCACCAGGAAGTGCCCGCGCTGCAGCGTCTGCCTGTCGGAACGATCAGCTGTTCCTGTGTTTTCAGGTCGGACCTGAAGAAGTACATTCAGGAGCTGCGTTTGTCCAGTGGTGGGAGTCTGAACAGCATGGCGCTGCAGGATGTGGTGGGGGGAGTGACCCAGCGGATCCTGGACCGTCAGGTAGAGCAAGAACTTCACAGGATTTATAAAGAGTGATATGTTAAAATACATTTACTTTTATAGATATTAAATATTTATGATGGGGGCGTGGAGCAGAGATTAAACAATCAGAAGCTCCCAGTGATGGCAGCTCTCTGCTCCACACAGAGGGCTGTTGTAGCTCGGTGGTCTGTCAGGAAGGTCATCCGGTGTAAAAACAATCACCAACTCATGAGTTCACTCGCTGCAACATCCTGAGGAAGGGAGCAGCCGAAAGAGGAAAATATTTTGATAACTTCTGCCATCAGGACCGTTTGATTTTAACAACGTTCTGTTAAATGGTCTCGCTGACCTTTGACCTCTACAGGACAGGCTGAACACTACCAGAGCCAGCCGATCCAGTCCAGCTGGGTGCACCACCTCCAGCCCCACTCCTCGTGAGAACCAGACAGTGTGGCAGTGGGTCAAACCCAAAGTACTCAAAAACCCAGTAAGTCCATCATCAGTAGATTAGTTTACATACTGGTTTATTATACTGGGAAAGTGCCGTTTTCTTTAAAACATAAAAAATTAAAATATCCATTTCACTTTGTGACTTTGAAAGAAAACAGTTGTTAAAGATTGAATGAAATCCATAAATTCACTGCAGGTCAAAGAAGAAACAAACCATTCGAACCACAGCAGAACTGTCCACTTTTACTGGGAATATTTTTAGCTGCAGACAAACGTTTCTGGTTCTTTGAACATTTCCAGTAGCAGAACTTTAAATGTGAGGTTTTGTCTGAGAGTCCGGGTCAGGTTGGACCTGACTTGAGTTCTGCTTGCAGCTGAACGTGGAGGACCCGTGCGTCATTTGTCATGAAGACATGAGTCCAGACGAGACCTGCGTCCTCGAGTGCAGACACACCTTCCATTACGAGGTGAGCCCCAGTATCAGCAGTTCTGCTCATAGAGCCACCAGTGCTGCCAGTTTGTGGTTTTAATGAGCGGTTCTGGTTCTTGTCGTGTTCAGTGCATCAGGTCTTGGCTGAACGAGAACAGCACCTGTCCCACCTGCAGAAATCACGCCCTGCTGCCCGAGGACTTCCCCACCTTGACACCCGGAGATTTCCCCGCCCTGCTCGGCCGGAGGCGCCAAGCCCCCTGACGTCTGACCCGCTCGCTGCCAACGTTAACGATTTTATCTTTGAAGTTTCTTTAAAAGTTGCAGATGTTTTCGCTTTTAATCTTTAAAATTAGATTTTTTTTGTGCTGAAACGCTGATATTTTTTTCCCCTTCCTTGAAATAAGTTTGCTTCCTCTAGGTAAAGATTTAAAATAAAACATTTGAATCTGATTTTGTTTTTTTAACAACTTTTTACTTCCTGAAGGTTCACATTTCAAAGATTAAGAACTGGTGCTTTAATCTGCTGCCATTTATCAATTAAAATGTTACTGTAAAAAGATGCAGATGGATCAGGACAGAATTTAATTATTTGTTCAAATCAATGTTTTTACCCAAAACTGAAAACCGTTCCATCAAACCAAACATCTACCGGTAATAACCCAAACTGTTCCAGCTGGAGACGAGTCGGGTGAACCAGGTGAAATATTTACACCGTACAGTTTACAAACAGGGCTATTCAACTGGTGGCCCAGGGAACAAATCAGGCCCACAGGTGAACTCAGTTCTGCCCACCAATGGGTTCATTTTAAAATAAAACTACTGTAATTTTTGTTGTTCAAGTCAGTTTTTTGCTTAAATGAGCAAACCTGCAACTTGTACAGTGAAGCAACATATCTTTTTTATCTCATATTTATAAAAAAAAAATTGGGCTGAGATCTAACAATTTCATTCATTGTGACGTTGAAAATATTGAACACTACCATTTTCAGCCACTAGAGGGCCCTTGACTTGTATGGCAAGCCCAGTGTATCAATGGGTAAAAGAAACTCCTGGAGCAAATGGCAAATCAGGTGCATTTCGCCTGGGCAGCGCAGCAAATTTAATTTGACCATTAAAGTGTATTTATTAAGGAAAAGTTCAACTGAGACCTTTGCTATTATTTCGAGCAAACAAATTATTGTTTTTAAATTCTTGTGAATGTCTTCCCGTGCATGCAGGCCTGTCACGATAAATAATTTTGCTGGGTAATTGTCTCAGAAGTTATTGCGATAAACGATAATATTGTTTGAAATTTGACAATAATTAGTAATTGTCTAAATTTAAGGAGAAATGTTGGTTCCTTTCTGTGTACTACCTTTTTTTTTTTTACTACTATGGCAGTATAAGACAGTTTGAACCAAAGGATAGTGAGGGTGCGAGCAGCGTGTCTAAGAAAAATAGGAGGGAGGTCCCTTGACATGACATGGGCTGTCTCGTTCATGTTTTTCAGTTTTCAAAATGGCGGACGCTCCTCGAGCTCTTTAGATTCACATTTTTCACACAAAGCTTTTGATTAAATTTTTTTTTTAATCAGTAAACAAGTTCTCAGCTTCTTTTTGCTGAGAAAAACATTTCAGATGGATGCACGGGTTTCAACCGTAAATTTTGGGGCTGCGACAAGACGGAGGTTTATTCTCCGAGGTCGGCCGTTTAGCTTAGCTTCTCAGCTTAGATGCTTTTAACGATCCAAAAAAGCGATTTTTGACGGTTAAAACCAGTGGTGTAGTCTACATTTTTGTAGTGGGCATACCGTGCTTAGAAACCAAAGTACACTGGTTAGTAAAATGTAATCGTCAATTTATTTGGATTTTTAAGCATATTGAACAGTTCCAAATTTCTCTGATGCTTATATTTGAATAAATGAACAACAAACTTTGTACAACAGCTGGCTTTGTATTAAAAACATGTTATATAATTTATAAAACAGTATCAAAGAAAAGCACTGCACACCAATAGATTGTTACAGAAGTGTTTAACTGTCATTTAACGTATCAATGACATGTACCTAATGGTATGTCATGTACCATTGGGCACTTTTAAGTGGGTATACTGAAATTCTTAAGCTTTTCTAGTGGGTATACTCCATATACCCGAGTATCACGTAGACTACACCACTGGTTAAAACAGATTTTAAAGAGGAAGGGAGGGGTCAGTGAAGAACACCGGAGTTGAACTTTTTGTCATCCAGTGTCTCCAGTAGAAAGAGAGAGACGAAGAAACGATGAAACCAATAAAGGAAAAGGAGGTCGATAATTTTCATTTATCTGGTGATTACCGTATTTTCCGGAATATAGGTCGCGGCTTTTTATCATGTTTGCATGCCCTGCGACCTATATTCAGGTGCAACCTATTTATGGCTTTTTATAAAATAAGCTGATTTGTAATCATTAACAAAAATTAAACTGAGACACTCTTACAATAATGTCAGCTAACAAATATATATATTTTTAGGTGTTTATCATGCTAAAATTATTCATTTATTAAAGAAAATTTCAGCTCAGACACATATTTGCTATAATTTTTATCAAACAAACAATTGTTTTTAAGTGTTAATCTTCTTAAAAGCCTTGCTGTGCGCTCCTGTGGCAGACATTTGCAGCAGAGCTAAACACAGTCCACATTTTGACGTAGGTGCGACCTATATTCAGGTGCGACCTATATTCCAGAAAATATGGTAATTGATTTTTCATGACAGGCCTACGTGCATGCTCCCGTGGCCTAACAATTAATTTTTGGCCCACATTTCCAGGTCGTCAGTGGTGACACATGCGACGTATACGGTGGTTTATGGTAGACTTTAAACCATAAAACAAATTTAATGACTTTAATCGCTGGATGTCCGGCCCCTGAGCAGCTAGTTGAGTTGAATAACCCTGAGTTACAACATTTCAGCAGAATTACAGTCACGCAGTACAGATACATGTGACGGATCAGAACTGATCAAGTTTCATGAGAAGATGGTCCTCACACATTAATGTGACCCAGCTGGAAAAGATTTACTGTGCACAATGCCTCGCAGCGCATGCACTCAACACAGCGGCCATGCTTCAAGCGTACCAAGCAGAAAAGCTGCAGGAGCTGCAAGAAGCCGCCACAGCCAAGAAGAAAGTGGCGGAGCAACTAGAAGAGGCCCGAAGGACAGCTGATTTAATCTTTCGCCTCTTGGAAAAAGCATGGCAGAAACTATTGTGGCACAGCGTCACTTGTGTCTCACTGACGGAGCTGCCAGAGAGTCAACGTGCCACCTACTAGTGCCTCCGCGATAGACCGGTAGATTGCAATCGACGTAATGAGCTCCCCTGACTAGAGCAATGTGGATATCCTAACTGGGCCTTCCTGAAAGCAGAGAAGAAATCCAAACAGGACTCCAGCCAGCCATCAGGTGAAAAGAAGGAACCCAGACCAGTGGTCATTCTGTATGTTGCGGGAGTTTCAGAGACATTGAGACGTTTATTTTCTAAACACAATGTTCCAGTGGCTTTTAAACAACAAAATACATTACGGCAAAGACTGGTTCATCCCAAAGATCCAGTTCCCCTGTACAAATATAGTAATATTGTGTATGCTGTTCAGTGTCAGGTGGGCTGTGATTTGGACTCTTGGTTTTTGGAGAAAAGTTTAACAGAATGATCCAGTTACTCTACACAGACATTAATAGCTCAGTAGCTCTACCATCTGGAACCTCTAAACGTTTTAATATCCAAAGAGGAATTCGTCAAGGTTGTCCTGCTTCACCTCTTTTGTTTATTATTGTGGCAGAGCTGTTAGCAATTTTTATTAAAAACTATTCAAATATTGAACCTTTAAATGTGATGGGAAACCCTCTGGTAATAACACAACTAGCTGATGACACAACCCTGTTTCTAAAAGATAAAACTCAAATTTCAAATGTGCTGAAGGAGATACAGACGTTCTCTAAAGCCTCTGGTTTGCATCTGAATATGAAAAAATGTGAAATAATGTCTATTCATGATCATCCGCTGGATGATGTTGGTAATATCACAGTTAAAAAAGAAGTGAAATACTTAGGAATTAATATTTCAAGAGATAAAAAATTAATTGAAACCTCCAACATAGAAACTAAAATCCAGAGTAGTAAAGTTATTCTCAACAGTTGGCTTCAAAGAGATTTATCTATTTTTGGACGTGTTCTACTCACTAAAATGGAAAACTTGTCTTATTTACCCTGCTTATTCATTGCCTATATCTGATAAAATTATAAAGAAAATAAATCGGGACAATTTTAATTTCATTTGGAGAAACAGATGTCATTAGAAGAGCAGATGCAGTTAAATCTTTAGAGGAAGGGTTTAAATATGATTGGCTTTGATCCAATTAATGGAACCATCAAACTCAAATGGTTACAAAACTTCATAAAAAATTACGAAAGCTGGAGCGGGGGGTGTGGTCGTGAGATGGAGTAGTCGCACTTGCCAGTGCTCCGGTTAAAACTTATTTCTTAGCACCACCAAGCCCTCTACATTTACTTTTTTTTGCCTATTATCACGCACACAACTTCCATCAAACATCTCTTTTAAAGATTTTAAATTAAAAATGTCTCAAAAGTCGACAAGATCGAAGGAGGACGCTGAGAAGGATGACGCTGGCCCGCGCGGCGCTGTCTGCTGAGTTCAAACAAACTTTCAGTCAGCTGGATGTCAAATTGGACCA
>JBBPBX010005987.1:0-29281 GCA_038048925.1 Garcialebias charrua
CGAGGGTTTGCCAAGGAAAAAATTTGCCCGAAAACACGCGTGGTCTCCCACGAAAGAGACCCGCTGGGGACTGTGAGGCTTCGTAGTACCGTCCGAGTGCTGCTTCGACCTCTTCCTACGGAAACCAGTTCCGGACCTGATGAACCAGGACGAACTGATAATTTTACAGGTTCGTCCGCCCACGAGGTACGGGAACCTAACTTTCTGGTCCCAGTCTCTGCTCGTAGAGAATCACGAGGAGCTGGTGACATGTGTGCGGCACCAAACATGACTCGCCTACTGTATATGTAAACAAAACAGACACTGTTTCAGACATGTACAAAAATAAAAGTACCAAAGCACAGACTGCCCTGGTTCTTGACTCGAGTCCCATTTTTATAAAACCCAGACTTCACGGTCGAACTATGAACCACAGCAAGATACACAAGATTCGCCGGAAACGGCCTGATCTCGCGATATCTTCTGTTGGGCCGAGCAACCTGCTTGAAAAGGTACAAGAGGGGTCAAAGGTCACCCCCTTAGACCTGAAATACGAGGAGCTGCAATTCAACATGGCATCTAGGTTCAGCGCGCATGCACAGGCTTGGGAGGCATGTCTACCAAATGATTGGGTCATGACAACAATACGTCACGGGTTCAAGTTGCAGTTCTCAAAGAGACCGCCCCGTTTCTCAGGGGTATTGCAATCTAAGATCAACCCTACACGCGCGCACATGCTGAGGGAGGAAGTTTCAACGATGCTGAAAAAGGGAGTGATTAGTTTGGTCTCAGGACGCAAACTACGCTCCGGACACTACAGCAAGTACTTCCTGGTGCCCAAAAAGGACCGTTCCTTGAGACCGATTCTGGATCTCAGGACTTTCAATAAAAGGATTAAAACTTTCAAGTTCAGGATGCTTACACTGCGGCAAGTTCTCCAGTCTGTGAGACCAGGAGACTACGCATGTACAATGGATTTGAAAGATGCCTATTTCCATATAGGCGTGTGGAGGAGACACAGAAAGTTCCTCTGTTTTGCATTCGAAGGTAACACTTATGAATTCAAAGCCTTACCCTTCGATTTAAAGACTGCTCCGCGTACATTTACTAAATGTCTGGATGTAGCCCTGACCCCTCTTAGGAATCAAGGACTCAGGGTCTTGAATTACCTGGACGACCTGCTAATTCTGGCTGGAATTAGAAAGCAGGCGCTGTCACACTCCCTTAAGGTGATCTCTCACCTGGAGTTAGGGTTGGGCGATATGAGGAAAATATTATATCGCAATATTTTTTGGCTATATCACGATACACGATATATATCGCGATATCTCCAAAATCAATGAAAAAATGATTCAAAATTGATAAAAAAATGTCAACACTAAATTTGAACAAACTTAAATATTTTATTTTAACCATCAATTGCACACATAAATAAAAAGTACTTCAAGCAAAAAGGAAGAATAAATAATTTAAACTTAAAAAGGTGCTCTTGTGCTTTTAACATTAAAAAAATATTAAATCAAAACATTTAAGGCCTTTAAAATACAAAAACAAAAGTGTAAACAGTGGCCATAAAATTTACTGACCCAGAACAGTCACAGGTAACAACTCTAAACTATTTGCATGTGCTGGTAATTTTTAACAACAAACCACAAAATGTGCACAAGTTTCAAACTGTGCCAAGTTCAGGCAATGTCTGCAAAACCTCTGAACAAGAACAGATTTATCACAGTACTGCAGTAAATGTGAGCCTCTGTGTACTGTATCCGGTTTTATTGTGAAAGGGTCAGGGGGTTGTTTCCGGGTTCACGAAGACGTTCTCTAAGTTGCTCTACAAAGTGTCGCATTGAATCCTTGTGTAAAAACACGACAGCCTCCACTCAGAAACGTGAACAGAGAGGTGGAGACATTATTAAATCAGCTGTATCGCTAAAGACACGGTTAGTCTCAGCTGTGGAAGAAGACGGCTAACGCGTTAGCCATCTTGTTAGCCGCTAAGGACCGTATCTTTAGCGATAATGATAAAATGCTGATTTAATAATGTCTCCACCTCTCTCTGCGGTGCACGCATGACTAAATGAGCTCAGACCCGTGGTTTGTTTTAAGGAAGCAGCAGGCTGGAAAAACACTCGGTTCTGCCGTTTCACGGTTCATGCTCCACTCCGCTGTTTAAATGGTGAAAAAGATTCGTAGTTCCGACCTTTCTTCGGGATTATTTTCAGCATCGTCTACAAAAACATTTTTTATGCCCTCATCTGACAATTTAATCCAAACTAGCTCAGAAAGAACATTGTTTTTCCCCCTCAGCAGCTGGCAGCGCTCTTCATATCTGCCGTGTTTACATGTTGTGCTGAAAGTCTCGCGCGCGGCTCCTGCAGCCTGCAGGAAGGAGGGGGGCGAGTGGGAGCCCGCACGACAGCAGGAGGATCCTCGATATACACGATATAGCCCTTTTAACCATCGTACATTTAAAATATCGCGATACATCGAGTATATTCGATATATCGCCCACCCCTACCTGGAGTCTCTCGGTTTTGTCATAAACCTACAGAAAAGCGATCTGACTCCGTCACGGGTTACCATATTTCTGGGTTACAGATTGACACTGTCCAATACAGAGCATGGCTCTCGAAGGAAAGAGTCTCCTCCATTCGCCATTGCCTGGAAAGATTTAAACTGGACCAACGAGTCCCTGTGAAAACGTGCCAACGCCTGTTGGGCCTCTTGGCGGCAGCCATTCCTTGTGTGCCACGTGCATTATTGAAAATGTGGGCCATACAGGTATGGTTTAACCAACAAATACAACCCGCTCTGCCCAAACAAGCAGAAAAGGTTAAGATAGACCCAGAGTGTCTAAAGGCCCTGGAACCTTGGAGAGATCCGTCTGTTTTCACGGAAGGGGTCTCACTGGGAAGGGTGTCGTCCCGTGTAGTCATCACGATGGATGCCTCAAAAACAGGATGGGGAGCGATCTGCAGGAACCAGAACGCCCGCGGCCTTTGGAACAAGCAGGAAGCCAAATTACATATTAACTTCCTGGAATTACTGGCCGTATTTCTGTCATTAAAATACTTATTCAGTAAAGGTCTGGTTGACGGGCATCATATCCTGGTAAAATCAGATAACAGGACCACGGTGTCCTTCATCAACAGAGAGGGAGGGACGAGGTCCCGGGCCCTCCTCGATCTGACACGGAGGATGCTCACGTGGTGTGCTCCAAGAATTCTGTCACTTAGGGCGACTCATGTCCCTGGTGATCTGAATTATGGAGCGGATGCCCTTTCAAGAGGGCCTCTGTTGGCGTCGGAATGGAGCCTGAACCCACGGATCGTGGAACAGGTATGGTCACGTTTCGGCAGAGCCTCTGTGGACCTGTTCGCCTGCAGAGCTAGCTCACACTGTGACCTCTATTTCTCCCTGAAGGAGACAGATGCTCCGTTGGGGATAGACGCTCTGGCACATGATTGGCCAGCAGGAGTGCTCTACTACGCCTTTCCACCTGTCCCTCTGATCGGGGCGACATTGGAACGGGTAAGACGGGGAGCCCTCTCCTTGATCCTCATAGCTCCCAGATGGCCACAGAAACCGTGGTTTCCGGAGTTGATCTCAATGTTGTCAGGAACACCATGGCAATTGCCTCCTCATAGGGACCTACTGACTCAGGCACGTGGACAACTTCTACACCCACGTCCAGGGTTGTGGCAACTCTCAGCCTGGCCTCTGAGAGGTACTGGCTGAAAGCCTAAGGCTTTGGTTGCTTTGTCCCGACACAAGCAGCAATAACATTCACAAGGGTTTCCCTTGATGTTTATGTTTTTTGCCTGGGAGACGTATAATGGAAAGGTTTCCCCTCTCCTTGACTGATCTCCAACATCAGGATGGGCTCCACTTGTCAGTCGGGCCGTAAAAAAAAAAAAAAAAAAAAAAGAGGAAAACATTGCTCCTCCTGCTCAAAGGGAAACAGGAGTCGATGAGTACTCACGCTACTGGAGCACGCTTGGGCTGTTTCTAGTTAGTGTTATATATATAAATGGTCATGTGAGACATCATGTGAATGTCTCTCACATTTGGCCTTTTTCCTCTTGGCATCTGCTCTCTGCATTCCTTGTAGTAAGCAGCTAAGAGATGCCCGTCCCTTAGGATGGAGGTTCTCACATGCATTTTGCTGAGCATTTCAAGGGCGTGAATGAATTACGTTCCCATAGCAAGTATGTTGCACCGAGAGACCGAACTGAAAGGGAACTGAAAGTTATGCACCATAACTCATGTTCCCTGAAGGAAGGGAACGAGGTGCAACATAGCTGGCCCTTTTCAATGCTGGAAGCTCGGTGAAGTGCAATTTCTGAGAAAGATGGAGGGGCGTCAGTCGCTTAAGTACCTGAAAGGCGGTACCTCTGACGCGGGGTGACGCCCCCTGCCGTAAAAGGCGTGATTGTATTCCTTCAGGTAATTGCGCGGGGGCGCAATTCCCATAGCAAGTATGTTGCACCTCGTTCCCTTCCTTCAGGGAACATGAGTTATGGTGCATAACTTTCAGTTTTCTGAAGGGCTCTTCCGTTTTAAGACTTGTTTATACTGCTGCTTTATGATGCACACATTAAGATTTACTTTAAGTAAAAAGGTTATCTTAAATGAAAAATCATACAAAGTTTGTGTTGTTTTTGTTTTATTTAATTTTAACTCTAAAAAACATGATTTTGAAGTGGTTGAAACATTTTTATTTTTACATTTCTAACATAATCAGCCCAGTTCACTTTTGTGGACCCAAATTATCAGAAACTAACAGCCCTTTGAGGACGGCATTGCTTTCCAGAGGCCATCTAAATAATTATAACCCGAGAAGCGCTGTGAATTTCATCCCATCCAGTTGGAAAAGACATTTTAACAATTACCCCGCAGCCTCACCAACAGACTCAACAGAAAATACACACATCATTTCTACTAAAACTGGAAGTGGCTTGCTGTGCTGTTCTGACCCATAGAACAACCGTCCACCATTCTTCAGTTTCTGGTTAGGAATTAGAAGTGTAAAGCTGTTATATCAAAATGCAAATCTTGTTCAATCCAATTTTGACCCTTTTTTTTTTCTTCCTGTAAAACTATACCTTTAATTCAAAATGTGTTTCATGGCTTCTACTGTATTTTGAACTGTGCCTCATATGGATAGTGTCCATTTCAGCTCCAGTGGTTTTCTTGACAGAGGTGAGAACTCCTCATATTCTCTTATGAAAGAGCAAGAGGAGGTGCAGGGATGAGAGAATAGACAGCGAGGGAGAAATTCAGTATTAGTGAGTGGTTGTGTATTTGTGTGCATGCCCTCTATTCCGTCCTTATTTGGCTCCTTCGGGTCCATCAGACGATCAGGGAGAGTAAGAAGGCAGCGCGCAAAACCCCAGAAGTAATTTCAGCAGTCTTACCTCACTGGTTCATACACATGTGTTTGTAGAGGTTCTGTCAGGTACCTGTGTATGTTTTCAGCTGTGATTTTTTTTTTATCTCCACATTTGTCTATAAATGTATATGTGATTTTTTTTTTAAAGGCTGCCAGTATCTTTGTGTTTGATCCATTTGTTTTGTTTTTAGCATGAATGAGTCTGCGTGTGCAGCTTTAAAGCACTTTAAAGCCTCGTCTTTGTTCTGCTCCAGTAACTTTTTGTTCTCATTCGCTCTTTCCCTCCATTTTTCTTGTGTCTGCAGTGCTGTTAGGGTCATGTATGAAATAAATGGCAAGAACCACTGTTGGCAGGCACTACTTACAGTTGGGCCAGCTGACATTTAGAGTTAAGGAAAGTTTATTTAACTCTAAAACCAGAAGTGAGTTCAGTCTTAGCTTCAATCTACAAAATTTAAAAAAATATATAAAAAAGGATAGTTTAGTAAAGAGAGGCAATGAATTAAGTATGAATGAAATAAATGATTTAACATGGACAAATGTATACTTTATGCCAAACATGACCTCAAACATAAATGAATGAATGATTTTATTTATTTATTTATTATTATTTTTTGGCTTCTCCCTTCTTCAGCGAACTAAGTCGCACGGAGACTTGGCAATTATTTTTACGCCGGATGTCTTTCCTGACGCACCCAAAGACCACCAAGCTACCACAACCCTCTGTATGGAGCAGAGAGTTTCCATCTAGGGTGCCCAGGGGAGCAGATGGTGGAGGTTAAGGGCCTTTCTCAAACGTCCAAAGTGGGGCAAATGAAGGTGGAGGCAAAACAAATGAATGAATAAATTAATTAATTAAATTGCTGCCATGCTATGAAAAATATTGATTTGTATAGATAGGCCCAGGCCTCCCTTGAAAAAGAGATCTGTGATTCACATAAATTTGCCTGCTTATATAAACACACAAACACAGATTGTTTCAGCTCTATGACTACTCAAAAGTGTAACAGTGGTGGGTTAACGTCAACCCTTCATGCTGCTTTGGTTCATAAATCAAGATGGAACAAGTTGTTTCTACTTGGCTTAAAAGTGTTTCCTAAAGAAGGCTTGACGCTGTGATTTAATAGAAGAAACTAACTTTATTTTTAATATTTGAGTGAAAGTAGATCCATCTACCACAAATACCCACTGAGTCAATAAGAACAGCTCTAACTACAACAGTGGAACCTGGTTCCCTGCAGGAAGGAAGATATTGGACCCACCATGTTAGATGCCAACTGTTGGAATAACTATCCTTAATAAATAAATTTTTTTTTAGCCCAAACCACATGACTTCAAGAATAATTTATGTTGTCAAAAAGCAACACATTGTTTGAAGAATTTGAGAAAACTTGTGTTTTTTGGAGAAACTTATTGGAGAAATGCTCACGCTCACTAATGTTCACAACAGACCATCAATAAAAAACAAAACAAGAACAAAAGTAATAAAGATAGAAGCTCAAGATGATACAATTTGGAACGTTCTTGGTGGAACTTTGCTGCAATTTGTTAGTATAATTTTATATTGTCCTTTCAATAGCTCTGTAAATAAATATGGCACACAGGAGAGGTAGATCATTTCTTTAATCCCAGGTTTAATTATGCAAGATGAAGCAGAGTTGAAATACAGGCCTCAAGATGTTTACATGGCACTCCGTCTAAAGTCTGCTCAAAGAGAGCATGAGGAAGTGTCTTTTTATAATGTTATCAGAGAAAGGCAAAGTCAGACGACTCTTGCAGCCTCCTTGCTTATTTGGGTGAAAAGCGCCATGGTTATGCAGCACACTGATCCAGACAAAAACAACTCTTTAACACACACACATGGTAATATGAGTTAAAAAACATTTGACTCTTTTTTTTGTCTGTCACTTAGACAAGTTGTTGAGCGGATTGCTTTAGTTACAGTGGGTATGTTCTGTTAACTTCTAACATACAATACCCATCAGTAAATCAAATGTAGAAATCTGCAAATATGCATGTAGCCTTTTCCTCAAATCTTTTACGTGTCTTCTCACTTCCACTTTTTGAAACAAGAGTAGGTTAAACACACACTAAGCCACACACACATGTGGCCCAACAGTGTGATGGATGGGGAGTTGGCAGAGGCTGATTAGCGGGGTGTGGAAGGGGCAGTATTACAACTCTGTCAGCTTAGTGATCGCATTGTTGCTTAGACAGCGATCCATGTTGGAAAGCTGGAATGAGGGAAGAGTAATCAATGATCTCAGTCTTTCTCGGTCTGTTTGATTTCTTTGAAACCGACCCCCGTTTTTTCTTTCTTTCGTCTGAATCCATATTGTTACTCCATAGTCTTTGCTTCCTTCACTTATCGGTAGCTCCCTGCCAGCCTCTGACCCATCCTCCATCTAATTCCTGGGGTTAAACTATGCGCTCGTTGACCTACAAGTTGCCTTTTCAGCTTCCATTTAATTCCGTTGCCACAGCTTCTCTTTCTCTGTGTTGCCATCCTGCTCTTAACCTCTCTCTTTCTCCATATCCTGTTCCAATCTCTTTTATGCATGTTCTGCTTGTTCATGTTCTTTGCAAGCATACAACTTTGTATTCTTACCCTGGCGCCTGTGAACTGTTAGCTTTGGCTGTAGCTTTGGCTGATTTTTTTCTTTGATCCTTTAGTGTGTCGCATTGTAAAGACCGTGGAAAAAGACCCTAGCAAGATCACAAACGCCACAATATAAAGGTTTTTATGCAGCTTTTGTGAACTGAGATCAGATTTGATGTTCCCAACGTATTTTATCTCCAGACCATTTTTGCATACAAAGAAATGGGAGCTTGATGATAAATGGTGAGTTTGATTTACCAGCGAGCAGAGTGTGAACATTTCCCCTGTGGGCTTCCAACCTTTTGTTTGCTGCTTTATGAAAACTTTTCTTTTTCCTAAAGTTCAACTTGGGTTTTATTTTCATGAGCACACAGATATTACAGTGTTGGGGATATTGAAGCTTGGTCAACATGAAGTGATTAAGTACAGCAAGATGTAAAGTTATATTGACTATTAGACTGAGCAGAGGGGGGTGGAAGCAGCAATTTTAAATTTAAATCAGATAAGGAGCAGGCAGTTTGAATACAAAATGTTGAAGGCAGAAAACAAGATGAAGTGCACTGACACTGACACCCTCTCCCCAATTATTTGCAAAAAAGGAAATCTGTTCATCGTACAGCAGCATGTTTTATACCACACAATGGTGTTTGTTGCTGGTTTCAACTCTGATTAATTTCAGTTGTGTAAAGAAAGGTCACGGGAGTCTCACCTATCAAAGGATTGTGCTTTTCAAACATACACTTCTCTCATGTTTACACCTACATGACGTTTGACGTTGACAGGTATTGCACACCCAATTATGTGACAGAGATGACTGTGGAAGATGACAAATGATGGGCATTGGCCAGGTCTTGGAGGCATTTCTAACACTTTAACAAACATAGCCACATCTCCACAGTTTGACTATAAAGTAATTTATTCCCACTCTGCCTGCACGGAGCCCCAGATTTAAAAGTTTCACCACTTACCAGAGCCCTCCCCATTTTTCACTCTAGAATGAAACTAGTATTATTCAAAAGAGAAATAGGAATTCATGCAAGCTTAGACATTGCCTTATATCTTTGCTTACCCTCACTCTTCCTTACATTATTCTATCCCCTGTGTTTACTGGCTTTCTGGTTTTCATTAAAGGGGGTTCTTTTCTGTTTTCTAGCCTGGTTATTTATTTGAAGTAAGATACTGAAGGGAAAAAAGAACTGACTTTTCTTTTTTTAATTATGGTTTGTTATGATACTGGCATATGCATTATTATTAGTATTAATAATAATAATAATAATAATAATAATAATAATAATAATAATAATAATAAAAAATTTGATCTGTATAGCGCTTTTCTAAATACTGAAAGCCGCTTTACATGAGCTAAAATATATAAAATCAACAATGCATCGCAACACAGTAAAACATTTAAAAAAGGCAAATTTAAACATTAAAAGTCCATTTAAACAGGTGGGTTTTGAGTTTTTTCTTAAAAGTGGTGAGATCGGAGCAGGCACAAAGCTGTTGGAGCAGTGAGGTCCAGAGGGTGGGTTCAGCGATGGAGAAGGCTCTGTCTCCACAGGTTCAGAGGTTGGTCTTACAGGGGAGAGACAGAAGTTGGCATTGGATGAGCGGAGAGAATGAGAAGGAGTGTAGTGATGAAGTAAGTCGGTCAGGTATGGAGAGGCCAGATTATGGAGGGCTTTGAATGTGATGAGGAAGATCTTGAAATGGATGCGCTGAGTGACATGGAGCCAATGGAGTTTCTGCAGGACAGGAGTAATATGTGCACGGGAGCAGGTGTGGGTGAGAAGGCAAACAGCAGAGTTTTGAATATACTGCCGTTTGTTGAGAGTTTTGGATGGTGTACCGTACTGAATGCTATTGCAGTAGTCAATTCTGGATGTGACAAAGGCATTGATTAGAATTTCAGCAGTGGAGAAAGTGAGTGATGGGTGGAGTTGTGCTATGTTTTTGAGATGGAAGAATGCAGTCCGAGTTATCTGTTAGACGTGTGATTCAAATGAAAGAGTGGTGTCGAGAAGAATGCCAAGATTACGAATGAGTGGGGTTGGAGGGAGAGTCATGTTGTCAAAGTTGAGGCAGAAGTTTTCACTGGACTTGGTAACACTGTGGACCAATGAGGACTATGTCAGTTTTGTCATTATTTAATTTGAGAAAATTGTGCTTCATCCAGATTTTGATATCATTTAAGCAATGGGTGAGGGTGGAGTGGATATTGGGGTTTAAGGATGTAGTAGAAATGTAAATCTGTATGTCATCTGCGTAGCAGTGGAAATGGAGGCCATGATGACAGATGATATTACCAAGGGGAAGGATGTAAAGGGGGAAAAAGAGAGGACCAAGCACTGAACCTTGGGGAACACCCTGGGATGTAAGTGTTATGGAGGAGGAGCAGCAGTTGATATGAATAAAATGTTGCAGGTCTGTGAGGTAGGACCGAAACCAGGACAGAGTGGAGCCACAGTGATGTTCAGGTTGGACTTGAAACAGGACAGGAGAATGGAATGACTGACAGTGTCAAAAGCTGCAGTGAGGTCCAGGAGGATGAGGATACTGAGCCGGCCAGAATCAGAGGAAAAGAAGAGATCATTTTTATTAGTTTAGTTATTATGTATTATTTAGTTATTAGATTTAGTTATTAAATGCCTAGAATGTCTTGAATAAATGCATATCCCCAAGCCCTTTTGTGCCAAATAAAACCATCTTATGTTGAAAAATTATTGAGGTTATTGTTGTTTTGGTCAAAATAAATAATAAACAACAATAGTACGCAAAATTATGAGGTCTTGTAAGATGTGATGGTGCCCAGAGAATGCATTGAGGATGACAGTGTTTCATTAAAGGAGACCACATATAGGTCTTTAAAAATTTTATGTTATGTCTGTGTGCTATCTTGACAATATTAATTCATTTTAATACACAAAATAATTCTTAGATAATTAATTATACCCTTTTTAATTCTGCCATTTTTAACTTTCGTTTTGAACGACCGGTTTCTGATACAAGTTCTGAAGTCCACGCCCTTCAACGATCTGTTTACGCCCTCTGTAACAGCCAGTATCTGTAATGTGTTGTTGTTTTAAAATTAGCTCTTTTTTTATTACTCATTTGACTTACTGTTAGTGCTAGCTTAAGATAACTTACCGAAACCCGTCTGAGCGCGCCGCAATTTGCTGCTCCTTTTAGCATGAGACCACCCGAATCCGAAGCTAATGTTAGCTTGTTCCTCTTCCGGTGTTCGCCAGCTCCGCTCGTTGCACGCGGAGATTTTGGGAGTTATCGCTGTTCCAGTCAAGACAACACAAAGTTCACCAAGTGTCTCCCGTAAATTAATCCGTAAGGAGAAGGTCCTCGCTGCTGCGAGGCTGCAGCGAGGCTGTACAGTTGAAGCTCCGCTCCATCCGCCAGAAGAGGGTCCCGTTGCCGCCGGTCCCTACGCCGGGGGTCCGCTCGTTTAATTTTTGCCGGCTGCGCGTTGGGAGCGATCGCAAATACACTAAAAATTGAACTAAAACATAAAAATAACAATTATACTTTATTTATAAAGCCATTTAAAAAAAACACAGCTGCAACAAAGTGCTGTACACATGAAATTAAGAACATATAAACAAAAGATGAGATGAAATCATGAAAAACAACAGTCATGTGTTTAATACAGAAGTGGGTTGAGCCTAACCAGGGGTTGCTAGGTGAGGGGCTGGACTCAGGTTTGAGGTGGTTGGCTGCGGTTTGTGACGTCACAAACCGCAGGAAGTGGGAAACGAAGTGTATTTATCAAAGATAAATAAATCTACTTAGAGTAAATAAACCACTGGGTGCATTTTTTTGGCCTTAGGACTGTTTTTTTATGAAGTAAATACCCAAAGTTGAGTAAAAAAACCATTAAAAAGTGAATTTTGAATATGTGGTCCCCTTTAAAATCCATCCAGTGGTCCATTGGGGTATGTTGCAAACATACAGACGAGGTGATTGTCAATAGTTAATGCCAACATTTTAAACACATATCTCACTCCATAATTTAGTGCTAAGAAACTCTGTTGGAAATGACTTTCTGTTATGACCAAATCAAAGTTTAATGTCTGAGATACACCAGGTTTTGTGTTTGCTATGACCAGGTGACTGTGGTGTCCATCATGAATTAGGGTTACTCCATTAAGTAGGTGTGCACTTTACTTTCTGAGAAATTCATTAGTGGGCATTATATGTTATCTTTGGTGGCAGGCAATAAAAAATTTGATTTGAGAACAAATTGGCATTAAAATAAATTATAATTTCAGAGCCTAATTAACCTAACACATTAAAATAATAATAACATTTACAAGTTGAACATAAAAAATGAGTAATTTATAAAAATATTAATTGAAAAGTTTGATATAAGATGACTATCATTCTGATTTAGATTTATTTTTAAACAGCTGTGCAATTTGAAGTAGTTGCAGCTCTGTTGTTTTAACTCTTGAGTTTTCCTGCATTCTAACCGTCTGTTAAACTGTTGAGCTTGAACAGCTGGTGTGAGCAGCTGAAACAAAACTAAAGATGTCAAAGGATGCTGTCATTTGAGAGAGAGAGAGAGAGAGAGAGAGAGAGAGAGAGAGAGAGAGCAATCACAAACATGGACTTAAAGTATAACACTGTTAGCTTTTGATTTGAGAATTCACTTTACAGATGGAGACTCGTTTTTCTAACCACATCATTTAACATGGAGAAAACAATCAAATTGCATTATTGTTTTACTTGAATATACAGTAAACAGTTTTCCAGAAAATGGGGTTTATTGTACTGTTTCAGATAAGGAATTACACGGGAGTCCTAGAGATTTAAGACACTGCTTAATGTCCAAAATTGCACAACAGTATCCAAAACCAGTAAATATATTAAAAAAAAAACAACAACTGGACTTTTAATCTGTAGATAAAGATGCTTCACTTTCCATCTGGAAATCTTGATAAATTAAAAAAATATCTAGAGTGTGAAGTTCTAAGGTATACAGTATAGAACTGCATGAGAATCCTTGTTTATTTAGATTCACATGCAGAATAGATTTTAAACTTCTCGCCTCACAATGGAGGCTCGTTGGGTTCGTTAATGCCTGAGATGTTTTGGTCACCTGCATGAAGGTGTGTTGGAATGGAGCTGACTGGGAATCAGACCTGATGCTGCACTGCAAGTTTTTGGAGGTTGAAATCTGAGACCCCTTCCTCTAGTTTTTCTTTCTTGACATGAAGGGCTTCCTTCAACCCCTCTCAAACCATCTGTCTCTTTGTCTAAAATACAAAAATGTTGGTCCTCAAAAGAGTCTCCCTTATTCTACTCTAGTTTTTAGTCTTGTCCTGAAGACCTGGTTCTCTGGGTTTGAGCCATACATCTGTAGCGAGGTTGTTTAGTTTCTCCAGTAGAGTTCACAACGTTCCTCATTGCATTGAACTGCAAACACCACACCGCCCAGTTTGGGTTGGGGGTTCTGTTCTTGGTATGGTCCAGCATTTGTTAGGATTAAATTGTACCAGGATGATAATTCAGCAACAGATGGGATGACAATGTTTTAGCATTTGCTCTTTTCCCTGTTCTGTTCTGTGGGATTCTTTTTTTGGATTTCTTTGCTGATTTGAAACTGACCCAGCTAGGATATCCACAGATTTGGGGAGCTTTTCTGATGCTCAAAAAAGACAAAAGTGGACAATGCAGTTCTTAAACCACTACTATTACAATATTTATTCATAGAAGATCCAGGAGTGAAGTCAAGGACTGTTACAGATTCAAAGCACCAGTTCACCAAAAAGCTTGAAAAACATCTTTATCTACACCACACATCAATGCACGGCCTTGTTTGTTGTGTTCATTTAATAGTAAAAGCTGACTTTTAAAAGGGACAGATTGCTATGAAATGCAAGCAAGAGGATTCACCTTCACTTTTTACAGAAATGCACTAATGTTTGTACTAATGTTTGCACTAATGTTTGTATTACATTACTGCCTATAGTCATACTACTGTTTACATTCACTGTTTACATTTATTAATACTGTTTACATTTATTACTACTGCTTTACATTTATTACTACTGTTTACATTTACACTACTTTTATCTACACTACTGCAGATACATATACAGCATTCTCTGACTAGCCTTATCTAAGGATGCCAAATGTGCCTTATGTGCCTTACTTCATATGCCACTTTGCCTCTATACCAACATCAACTACCTCATACATATACTGTGTACATCAACTTATATGCTGCTGTGCCACTCTTTGCAAATGTCAACGCTAGAAACTTCAGTTTATTTTATAGATTTACGTTTTTATACTTTTCATACTACTATGCAAAAACTCAGGACAGTATTACACTTTTATTATTTCATTTTATGCTTATGTTCATTGGGTGTTTTAGTGTTTAGTGTTTCAGTGTTGGTGTAAATTTTCATACTTTTATACTATTATGAAAAAACTCAGGACAGTATCACACTTTTTTTACTATTTTATGCTTATGTTTATTAAATGTTTTAGTGTTTAGTGTTTAGATGGTTACTGTTGCACCGAGGGACTGAGAGAAACGCAATTTCGGTCCTGTGTATGTCCTGTACATATTGCAGTTCTGACAATAAAGTTGACTTTGACTTTGACTTTGAAATGAAGATGTAATTCACATGAGCTTTTAAACTACTGTCCCCCATTCCTTTTATATAAATGTTTTGAAATATTGCTTTTTAATAATTATAACAGAGCGGCATGTAAAAAGGACACCTTACATAAAGGGAAGTGGCAGTGCATTTAAGTGGAAAACAAGTCTAACACAAGCTACAACCCTCATTGTTTAGCTTTTGCTTGACCACATTCAGAGTGTTTTCGTTGTTGTATTCAGCACAAACCTTAGAGGTCAAATCAATGTTACCACAGGGTTAACTGAAGCTCCATTCACTCAGGCTCACTCATAAATACTTATACAAGAAACTGTATTAACTATTTAAAATAGGATTGAAAACTTGCTCAGCTTCTACAGAGAGACATCCATTTTGCAGGCCTATATTCAGAAGTATGTTTAGGTGAGTGATGGGGCAGAGGTTAGAGAAGGTGGGTCTGTGATCGGAAAGTTGCTGGTTCATCTGATACCATCAAAATGTGGGTGGGAAAGGTGAAGCACCCACACCTGCTTCCACCCTCATTTGCCCCACTCTGGGCCCTTGAGAGAAGCCCTTAACCCCCACCATCTGCTCCCCTAGGCACTCTAGATAGCAGCTCTCTGCTCCACACAGAGGGCTGTGGTAGCTCGGTGGTCTGTGGTTATGTCAGAAAGGACATCCGGCATAAAAATAATTGCCAAATCTTCGTGCGAGTTAGTTTGCTGTGGAAACCCTAGAAGAAGGGAGCAGCTATTCTTTTTAAATAGTTATGTTTAGCTAGTAATACTTTTGTATGAGAATGAGTCCTGCTCTAAAATAAAGAGGATGTTTTTAAAATTAATGTAAATAATCAACTGAACCAAATTAAAGCATATGTAGTGTAACTAGTCATTTTATTTTAGAAGGGAACTTTAAACCATTGAAATAACTTGTTTCTTACATAGTTATCATTTAGGTTATTTTAGGTAAATTTATAAACTCATCTTTTTATTTATTTATATTTTTAACTACAGTACCCACAAACGGACAAAAACTGCTGAAATCTGCCTTGGAAAGTTGGAGGTTTCTCACCTGCCCTCAAGAACAATTATGGCTGTCTCATACATTTAAAAAATGGCTACTTTAATAAACTGTAATTTTTTTCAGCTGTCTCCCCCCGAAATCAGTCACACACAAAGTAATGTAAAATCTATTAGGGAACATGTTGTTATAGTGTTCAAAAATGATGTGTTTGGCTTATATTGATAACAGTAGGTACCCTGGTCATTGAGCATAACACTAGCTGTGTTTCCATCCATTTTCATTTCGATTTTTGAGCTAATTTTTGAAATCTCGCAAATATGTAAATACAAATTAATGCGAAGCAGAAGTGTTTCCATCTGCTGGCTTGAAGCGCATCTACCAAGCCACGCACAGCGTCATTACGTCAGACGTCAGCGTCATTACGTCAGACGTCGGCACTGCGCATGTCTACAGTAAACAGGAAGTAGCAGTTGAAAACAGAACCTGGCCACACATCTCGTCAAAAAGGAGAGAATATTTCAGGTACGTGTTGCTATCGGTCGAGTTGTATTTATTCTGTCATACAAACTAGTTTTAGCGATGTTACATGTTGTCCGGAGCGGAAACAGCTGATCAGTCACGTGACGTGAATGTTCGCTTCGGCAGCACGAGTCGGCAAATGTGTTTCCATCTGTCGCTGTGCGCATCTGCTCATTTTCGAACATCCCAAAAACCACCTCAAGCGAGCGTATAAACTTTTTGGCGAACTTGAGAAAGTAAATACGGATTTTGCCGTTTCCATTAAGCTTTTCTGCTGCGATACTTCAAAATGCGCACCTAGAAACCTTGATGGAAACACGGCTAATTAGCAAAGCCTGCTGGTTTTCCAAATTGCAACTGGAACATGGTTAAGTCAGGCATGGCGTTATTTCCAAATCCAAGAATAGACTTTCCAGTTTAAATGCAGGATTGGTTTTATAGATGTGACACCATCTGTAGCCCAGATAAATCTTCATGCACCTCTCTAACAAAGCAGGACCCAAATTAATGGTAAATGGACTGTAGCGATATAGCACCTTTCTATTATTTCAAGACACAAAGTGATTTACACAACAATCTGAGTCCTCATTTACCCATTCATACAGTACTCTATTAGAACAAATCATTCTAAAGAGATGCATCAGTACTTTATCACATTCATACACTGATGGGACACACATCGGAGGCAATGAGGGTTCAGTGTCTTGCCCAGGGACACATCAGCATGTGACTACTGGTGGAACTGAACCCCAACTCTCCCATTGGAGGACGACTGCTCTAACCACTCAGCACAGTTGCCCCAAATTGGTATTGAGCACAAGTTATACTTTTCTATCAATTTTTTTTTAAGTTTAAGTGTCATAATAGCGGCTGTCTATTCACTTCAACATGAAATAAAACAAAATTGACCTTGACTGTAGCGATATAGCACCTTTATATTATTTCAAGACACAGTGATTTACACAAAAATCTGTGTCCTCGTTTACCCATTGTTTTATGATATTTCAGATCAACCCAAATGGTTAATGTTTTATCATATTTTAAATCATTTGTCAAGTTCGTGAAGGGTAGGCACACACACTTGTTTAGAAAAACTCACACAAGACTTAATCATAAAATAATGAATTTATTAAAGAAGTCTGTGACAGAAAAAGGAAAAAGGAAAAACATACATGTTCAAACACACAAACTGTTTTTCCTGCTAGAAATAAATTGTCATTTAAATCCGCCACAGTTAACAGTAAAACACAAACTAAGGCATTGACGTGTAACAAATTACAGTATCTCCTCACCTTGACACTGAACCGGGAAGTCACACACGGTTCGATGGGAGATATGGTCATCAATGCTCGACCGGACGTCTGGGCCAAAGACTCGCGGACAGACTTCAAATGTTTCCATCTGAGTGGCTTCATCTTATACTTTGAGGTGTGTGTGTGCATATGTTGGGTGTGTGTGTGTGTCTTTGTGCAAGCACTATGACTTCACCTCATGTTGGGTAACACTATGTTTTGAAGTGCAAAGCGGTGTTAGGCACCGCTAAAGGCTTATCTGAAGTTTGTTAGATCTCTTACCAAGAAAGGCTACAAAGTCATGTGAAGAAAACGAGCTCAGTTTTTTCCTATAACTCTGTGCCTGATAAAACTTAATTGCAAATAGTTAAAAGGTTAGCTTGACACTAAACTAGCCAGGCATAGCAATAAGTGTTGCAGAAAGCATAAAAATTGATAAACATTAGTCAGTGAACATTTAATACCAAACACTCATATTTCACCCATTCATACAACACTCTATCTAGAACAAATCCTTCTAAAGAGACTTATAAGTGCTTTATCACATTCATACACTGATGGGTTTGATCCCCGGTCACGGCATACCTCGCTGTGTCCCTGGGCAAGACACTTAACCCTGAGTTGCTTCCGGTTGGACTGGTTGGCGCCTTGCATGGCAGTCTACCGCTACCAGTGTAGGAATGTGTGTATGAATGGGTGGATGGTTGGTACTGTGAAGCGCTTTGGGGCCCCTCAAAGGGGGCTGGAAAGGGCTATATAAGTAAGCTCCATTTACCATTTGAACTTGACAAGTTCAAGTTTGTCATGCGAATCACATGTGGTAGGTGAAACAAAATTGTGTACTCAAGGTCCCAGTTACACCCCAAAATAGCAAAAATATAAAGTATAAAAATAAATAGTAAGGATCTAAGATATACGCTAAGACATATGCTAAACACTAATAATGTAAAAAATAATATATTAGTATATTAAACACACAACTGACTTGAATATGATTATTTTATCTGCTATTCCATATTGGAAATTCATACTCAAATGAGATATTTGTTTTCAACCAGGAGTGTAAAACATTTAAAAGCTATTGACATGAATGAACTCCTTATTCATGAGTAACTGACAGAAATTGTCTGCAGCAGTCACTGGGGAAGAGGTGGACAGGCCACCAGTCCATCACAGGGTCACACAAAGACAACTATTCTCATTCATACTCATATCTCACGCCTTTTTGAAATCCCCATTTAATCTAACACGTATTGTTTTAGACTACAACGGGAATTCAGCACACCGTGGCAAAACTCACTCTGTTTTTTTAATTTTTTTGTTTTTGTTTTTTTTGTCAGTTATTTAATGTTATTTTTTACAACAAAATTTAAAAATGACAGTTTTAACACAAGCTTATCAGGGACTGAGAACCTTCTGGTTATCACTGTAATATTTTACCACTGCCTTGGGACACTAATTGGTTTTCTAATGTACAGGTATGTGAAGGAGAAAAGACAAAGATTTACAAATACAAGTTTTACAAACAAACAAATATATATATACACACAAAAATAAATTACTACTTAGTACTTGTACTACTTTTGCTACTTCACAGTTTTTCACTTATCACGGGGCTTCAGAGTATGGATCCTCCACGATAAACAACAGTAATTGGAGTGAGGACAGAGGATGCAGAGGACAGATTGAGGTAGAGGTTGACTTGCTGTGGAGACCATCAAAATATTGCGAGTAATTATTGTTTCACATTTAATGTTTTTGAACGGCCTCGTCAAACAAGAATCCTTCAACTAAACTGCTTTGTTTTGAGTGAGTTTAACTGTTAGTGCAGCTGTCAGTCTGACGACCATAAGGATATAAAACTGCATCATGTTTCAGCACATTGCTGTTCACCAAGCTCTCACACAGGGATGCCAATATTACATTTGCTTGTATTTTATTACAAACAAAGCCCCAAATAATCCTATTAAAATGTCACATGAAGCAGTGGAACCTCAGAGAAATACCAACATTAGATACCGGTAATTTGTTCTATCTGCAACTTTTCTTGTTGTATAAAGTTTCTTTTATACAACAGCTCTGTGTTTTTCTTTTTTCAAGTAGATTTTATAAAATAAAAGCAGTTCACTTATTTGGATTACAACATTCTATGCTTATGTATCTTTACTTTTATTTTATTCTCTATGTCTTGTTTTTCATACCTATTTATCACCTGCTGCCGAAAGGAGATGCCGCTCGCCTAAAATTTAATTTACCGTAGTAGCAAAAACTGAATCCCATGCTATAAACAGTGCACTAACAGGTTGCGCAATATATTTACCGGTATTTAAAATATGCCATTAACTGTTTAGAGTCAACTCTGTTAACAAATACTGTCATAGACCACTGGATGGATTTTATTGCAACTTACAAGGAATAGCTATTGGGTGTACATGCATCCACAACTTATTAACTTTAGAAGTCAGTCTAATTCAAGATGGTTACCAGTGCTAATTAGCAGTAGCAAACACAAAAATGGCTGTAACTGAGTCCATTTTATG
Source organism: Garcialebias charrua (assembly GCA_038048925.1). NCBI lineage: Eukaryota > Metazoa > Chordata > Actinopteri > Cyprinodontiformes > Rivulidae > Garcialebias > Garcialebias charrua. The sequence goes on from JBBPBX010005987.1 coordinate 19,965, forward strand.
GATTTTAAGTTAAGATTTAATGTGGCAGTAGTTAACAGTTATCCTCCTCAGCACATACTCTGAGAATTGAGCTTGTCAGTAATGGTATTTTAAAGTTTTGAGAAACGGCTACAACTTCAAATCATTTTTCAACATAAGAGGATCTCAGTCTAAAACTCTGGCTTCAAAGGTGACGGGTGGCTTGCATTCCTTCAAGGAATGCTAGGCCTTTATTTCGATAAGGCTTTGTAGAAAATGTGCACAGACGTCCACAGTGTGGATATAAATAGCAGACTTCAGAAGACCAAACACTATAGTCCATTCGTTGCTGCTGTAATGATCCAGTTTTCCTGTGTGGGTCCTCTTTAAATTCTCGTCATATCAAAAAAGACAGACAAATCAGACTTGAGTCCACAGTTCATGCTGCACCATCAGCTAAATCAACAGAACCATTCTGGCACACAGACAGAGAAGTCTTGTTTTATTATCAGGGGCCACAGTGGGCATCTGGTCCTACTCCAGTGGGATGCTACTCCATTTTGTCTTAGTAAATCCACAGTACACATGAGAGCACGGAACAAAAGTTTGAAAACGAGAAAATAACATAATGTGAGAAAAGATGAAAGAAGTACCAGAGATGTTCAGGGTAAGAGTGAGAGCAATGATGCCAATGACATGTTATCAGTTTCCCTGTTTCTCTTTTCCACAACGTTAACAGTAGTGGAATATAGGGCTGAACAATGAATTACATTTGCAATAATATCACGATATGATGAGATTTTCTAATTGCAAAAGTTGCAATTTTACTGGTCACATGATCTGGTTACGTCACTTGTGAGTGAGAGGAGTGGAACAAAGCAGAACAGGGAGCGGGAGAAGTCAACACTGTGCTTTAACCGGTTGCACAATGGCGTCAGGCTCAACAGAAGCTGATACACCTGAAAGTTTGGTACAAAAGAGGGGCAGCACATTCATTGTTTGAATTATTTTGGCTATAAGAAAGAAGACACTGTACAACAACATGTTGTACAGAACCTGTTTTGCTGCCGTTGTTACCTCTCGAGGTAACACCACACATTTTTATCAACACTTAAAAAAATACCACAAAGCCACTTATGATAGTTGTAAGGCTAGAATGCCAACGACCAGTGCTTCAACTTAAAGTTCAAGTTCAAGTTCAAGTTCAAGTTCACTTTATTAGGTCCCCAAGGGGCAATTCATCTACAACAGGTAGAGGTGGTGAGACAGCCAGCACATTCATACAGCTATAAAACAGAATAAAAAGTACCATCAAAACAAAATACATAAAACATTACTAAAAAGGTACAGCATAAAAAAGCAAAGTATTCATCCTTAAAAACATGAAGTTAAGATTTCCAAGATAAAAATATGTAAAAGGAGATAAGCTTAAAACCTAGTTTTTGTTTAAAAATCCAATAGCTGAGGGGATGAAGGAGTTTTTTAATCTGTTCGTTCTGCATTTAGGTAGGCCATATCTTCTGCCTGAAGGCAAAAGATTGAAGTAAGCAAAGTACCAGCCGACAGGGATCACTGACCGAACTGTTTGAAGGTATTACTATGTATGAACATAATTCAAAATGGCACGCGGAAATAACTCAAGCAATAATGGAGTTCATAGAGAAAGACGATGCCCATTAATATAGTAACCAAGTCTGAGTTTACGGCTTTGGTAAACACAATGGATAAGCAGTACAAAATGCCCTCATGCACACATTTTAGCCAAGTGGGTAACATGGAGCTATACAAACAATGCAGAGACAGAAAAAAAAAATACATTGAAAAATAATTGTCTATTACATCGCAATATTGAGGTAACAAATCACATTTAGATTATTTTTCAAAATTGTTCAGCCGTAGTGGAATAACCCAGCCAAACAAGTTGAAATGTAAATGGTGCAAAATTGTAGTTTTCTTTCCATAAAATTAAATTGTAAAATTAAAACAATAAATAGTGTGTGTGTGTGTTTCTTTAACCTCGCAAAATGTGTCAATGTAATCTTTAGGTTGGCATCCACAACCTCACTTCATTTTAAGATGGCTGCCCAGCAAAGCAATCTAAGCATACAAAAAAGTGACTGGAATTTATTGAAATGTACTGGTTCATCTCCAAAAGCTAGAATATTGTGAAAAAGTTCAACTTATTGTGTCAATTATTTCAGAAAATGAAACGTGTATTTGCATAGATTCATTACATGCACAGTTTCAAGCTTTTATTTCTTGTAATTTTGATGATTATGTCTTACAGATAATGAAAAAAACAAAAGCCAGTAATCAAAATACAAATTATTTTTCACTATATCCTTATTCTTTTTAGATGCACCTGTAGAAACTGTTAAAATCTAGTGTTGTGGTAGCTGACAATAGTTTCTAACATACTCTGAGGGCTAACAGATTTTTCAGTCGGGTCATCTGGACAGTTTCTTTCTTTCTTTCTTTTTTTTTCCTTCTTTTTTTTGTGCTAAAACATTTCACCTTCCATCCAGAAGGCTTCTTCAGTCAAGGAAACACACAACACAAAACTGATTCTTCCCCCAACAGCTTACTCCAAAGTGGAACAAACCAGTTATGTTGGGGGCAACATGTATTTTATCTAGGGATGCTAGGTTTATGAACGTGTCTGTATTCAGTATTGTACTTTGAATCAAATAGATGAAAACAAAAAAAGAAACTAAAATTCTTGATTTTCTCATGGTGTCTGCCTCACAGTTTTCTTTACTTATTTGCTCCTCCTCCATTTTTATGTATTTGTCACTTTATCTCTCTCTCTTGTTTTAAAATGCATTATTACTTCAACCTCACTTCATCTCTTCCTCTTGACACATGCAGCCCTCATGAAAATCCCTGCCCTAACATGTGACAGAGGTGTAATGTGGAACATGAGACACCGCAGCAGAAAATCAAGTGGCATAACCTTAACTTTTATTAAAATGTCAGTAAGTCGTAATGGTTCAGCAGGTACGCCACGCTGTGTGAAGTAACAACAACCTCACTTCAAACACTCGGCTTCTGATGGGGTCAGCGCTGAAGAATTTGCTTGCATCACATTCCTGTGAAAGTCTAAGTTAAGTTGTTCAGTTATGTCTTTTAAATAGTGTTTACCATCACAGGTTGCTTTGCATGTCTCATTTTTGCTTTTCTTTTTATTTATTCTTATGATGCAGTTTCAAAAAGGCCACAGTGCAAACAGATGCTGCGATTTAATTCAGCTATAACCAGAGCAAACAGCCGTACATCCTCGTGCACAGAGATATTTGACTTTGATATGTTGTGCTGTCGGAAAGGTTGCTTTTCCTCAGGGCGCTATCAAGTTTTGGAAGCTGGAGAATCTCACAGTACAATGAATGCAGCTTAGCACGATGACAAATGTCTGACATGCAAACAGTCTGCCTGCAGCAGATTTACAAAACAACAAAACATAAAGTCCCACATACAGTGGCTGCTCACACAGTGTGGAAAAAAATGTGTGAATGAAGAAGAGAAAACATTCAACTGTCATGATATTCCTCTGCTTCCTCTGCAATTCATCTTTGTGAGGAACCTGATGCCGTCTAGTATGTGCTCCTATACGTCAGTACAGGTAGTCCTCGACTTACGACGTTTCGTGGTTACGACACGCATCTCCATTAAAAAAAATAAAAAAAAATGTTGAGAATTTTATTTTGAAAAGCCGAGTTACACAGTTTCCGGTTTCGTTTTACGTTCTAAATGTAGCGGCAGAGAAATACTGCCGTCTGGTCCTCTGGACATTCAAAAAACAAAACAAAACTTGTTGGACCAAGCTGGACAGGCAGCAGCTGTGGAAAGTAGCTGTTTTATGGACGGCAGTTTTACGACGTAAACGAATGGAGAATCTGGAGGAGGGAGTGAGGAACAGAGAAAATCTCTTCACCAGCATTCCAGAGTAGGAAATTAACTCTTTTTTTCCTTCATTATGGCTCTCAAATGTATGTGTTTTGATAATGATGTAGGGTACTGTGTTAGGATAGGCTAAGTGCTTGGTAAAATACAGTACTGTACATATAAGGTGAAGTATTTACGTATGTTCCGACTTACGTCGACATTTGAGTTACAACGCAGCGTAGGAACAGATCTCCGTCGTAAGTCGAGGACTACCTGTAATGGCTTTTAAAGGCCGTGGCCTGAAGACAATGCAAGTCACTAATGGACTCGGTGTAAGTGTGCCCCAAAACCCAAGAAGCACCAGCTGCACCGTATGTTCTGCTGCATGTTGGACGTGCTGTGCTAAAAAGGGAAGAGGAAGTAAGATGACTGCAATGCGAAGTAATGGTTCTTACACTTTTTGCATTGTGTGTCAAGACAGGTTACCTCAGCAGTGGATGGGGTTGTTAATTCCATAATTTGTCACCGCAGTGTGTGCAGCTGCTAACATTTTACAAACGTTATTATCAGCCTCATTCTTAGTTGGCCAAATTCCAGACGGCTGCCCCAACCACCTGACCTTAAAACAACAAAACGACTACAAATATTGAACTAAATAGACTATACAGTATGCCACGGACTTCTGTTCTAGCACATCCGCATCCATGAGCCGGACCACGCACTTCCGATTAGCGGGAATGACACGAACATAAATGACTAAATACAATTAATAAAACATCTCAGGGCTGCCAACTTTTCAAAAAGCCAAAGAGTGAGAATTTGTTTGTGTGTGGGGGGGGGTGCGGCAACGCGGCGGAAGCGCGGCGGCAACAGGGTTTGATTGTGCTGGTGAGCTTCACCTGCCCTCATCCTGTTGGCTACATCGATCCTACAATAGAAATTGACTGAAAATGACTCCCTACACTCTACTTTATAGATCTGTGTCAGATTGAAATACTATTTCATATTTGAATATGTATGGAGGACCGAAACTGACATAGTTAGAAATAAAAAGTAGAAAGAAATATATTAATGGATGAATAAATAACTAAAACATATAAAAACCAATAAATAACTTAAAATGCACCAATTAAATAAAAAAGGAAACCTTTCCTGGATCAGCTCTTCTCCTATTGGTCAACAGACAGGATAAAGCAGAATCCACATGCAGATGTCTGTGCTGCCTCAGTTTAGTTTAAGGTTTAGTTTAAAACAAAAGCACAGGTGTTTTCCTGTTTGCTTTGTTTTAAACTAAACTTTAAACTTTAAGTGCATATATTCATTTAATGGTCTATTTATATATTTCTGCTTTTATTTCTAATAATGTCAGTAAGTCCTCCATAAATGTTAGTATTTACCACCTTTTTGACTGTGTTTTAACTGTTACATTGTATGAAGAGCATTTTATGATGTAGGTTTAGTCAAAAATGACAAAAGTTAGAGACATTCTTCATTTTCCAGTGGGTTTAGCAGAAAATGTACATATCAACAGCGAAACAGCAACAAAACACATAAATACACAGTGCCTAAATGGTAAGAAGAGTTGTAAAAATTGAATTTTAAGTGTTTGGAACTGTGTTCACACAAAAAGCTGGGAACAGCTGGAATTCCTCAAGTCTCATATTTTGTGTGACTGATTGTACAGGCCTGTGGCCTTCTTAGAGGCCTTGATGATTGTAGATGACGGCTCCCACTTCAAGCATGGCTCCAAATCAGCCCTCTTTCTAGCCATGATGGAGGAGAGGGTACCATCTAGTGCCAAGCTATTCCTAGTCTTTGTTTTGTTGAGGCCCACCACCGAAAAAACCCTCTCTGCATCAGCATTCGAATGTGGGAGGACGAGGACCAGCTTTGAGGTGCAGCAAGCCTTGGAAATCTGAGTACTCCTGTCAACTGTGACAAATGAACCAAGAATACAATGGAAATATGCTCCCAAGTGACGTTTTCTTTTAAGTCCTTTAGCCAATTGATCCCTGTATCACTGTATCTTCCATAGTGCTTCAAATGTACAGGTATCAGTAATGTTTGAGAGGCTATTTCTACTGTGTTCTTGGTGTTAAAAAATAAGCTTTACCTTATCTTTCCATATAGCCATTTAAGCCCAGAAACTCTCCATTTCAAATTCTTCTGGGTGCTGCAGTGGTGGCAACGTCATTGTCTGGTACTCCAGAAACTCCTCTGCCAGTAGCTCATGCTCCTCTGGTCCATGGTAGGGGAGCAGGTGGGGAAACCTATGTATGAGCAAAGAGTTACACGTTTTTTATTTTCTGATAGTCATCAACCAACAGCAGAAAATAAATAAAAGCATTTTAAAAGAAAAGCCACATAGGGAAATCTCATTTACATAAAGACAAAATGCCTTGTAAAATTCAAGATAAGTAGTAATTATTGAAAAACCCTAACCTCTCAACAAAGTAAAGGACGTCATCTATGCTGCATTCAGACCTCTGTCGAACATCAACATACGTTACATGTCTCAGTAGTGGTTCCTGTAGGGGCAGCTTCTTTATGGCATAGTCTACAGCTCTGAGCAGAAATGTTAAAGCAGCCTCATGGAAGTTATTTGTTGTGGTGTGATGTCTCCATCATCTAGCAACTTGTTCAGCTTAGCCCTGGTGGTGAAGCCAATGTTCAGCTTTCTTCCTGCCAAACAAATAGAGCTAACATAAATACTGTTATGCTAATGATCAGAGAGACATATTGGACAAGAAGTCATGTTAGGCTGATTGGTAACTCTAAATTGACCCTGGGTGTGAGTGAGACAGGTCCCTCTTGTAAATGAGTCCCCGTGGCTCAACGAGGCTAGCCTGTATAAATAAAGTGTTATAAATTCCCTAATATTTCTGTATTGTTTAAATTCGTATTTTACGTCAGGCATCTTGTTAGACAGCTAAGGGGTCCTTGGGGATAAATACTGTAGAGCTGAGAAAGCCGTTGGTTTTATAGCCGTTGATGTTTTCTATCGTTGATGCCTGTCTGCGTTTGTGACAAAGGTGAGCTTAATGCACTTTAATGAGCGCTAATTTCTTCTTTTCATATATAAATGGGGTGGCGATTTTGGCGCAAATATGAGACAGCCCAAAGAAATGTTTATTTCATGTTTAAGGTTCTGTCTTGTTGTAATATTAAGGGTAAGCTAAGCTATTTGTTAGCATGTTCTCATTTTAGCCGTTTTCTGTTATTTCAGATACCAGACAGACAGAAAAAGGGACAGTTAATGCCAGTTACTTTCAGTTAGGAAGAATTTACAGCTCAGAAAAGGAAACTGCATGCTGTAAACGAACTGGTCAGTTAATTAAACTCCCAAAAAACACCATCTTGCTGTGTCAGGACTCACTCTCTGATCGGAGTGTCTGTATGGATGAAGTGCTCCAGCTAAACTCCTAAAAATCAACATACAGTCCTAACTCTCCACAACATAAAGGTTGAATGAATGTGGTGTTGGGCTACTGGGAAAGCCATTCTTAATAAAATTAATAAAACTTAGCAGGTTTCTCATCAGGAGGTGAGCACCATATTGGGTTTCTCCATACTCACTTGTAATATTAGTTATCAAAAATAATCATGAATAATTTGCTGAGAGTTGCTGCTCTTGGGGGACACTGTTTGTTGCTGTTCTTCTGCCTGTCCTGTCTCCTGGTCTTCCATGTATTCTTCTGTTGCTCTTCTGCTTGTTGTTGTTCTGTTGGTTGTGTTTCTCTCTGTCTTTTCTGATTTTGTTCGTTTGTTAAATAAAACAAAATGCTTTGCTTTTGTCCCACCGATGGTCTTATTTTACTGGACATTTTAGAATCCTTTAAAGGATTTAAATGGTTAATCATCATGCTGGTTTAATAAATGTACTCAGTTAACAAGATACCATTATCTACTTGTGTTTATTCTTAATTTTCAATTCAATCTTACCTGCTCTTTGTGTTGCTAGGCAGACATCCGGCTAGCCAAACGTGCTAAATAAACCATATACAGTAATATGGTTCATTTAGCACGTTTGGCTATCACACTTTATTTCCCTAGTTTCTCTGCTCCGTGCATCTAATTTTTCCTTTCTTTCTAACATGTTTGATATTAATGTAATTTAATCCACTCACCTTTCCTCCTGGGAAGAGTCAGACCGCAAACACCGAGCTACATCAGCTTCGTCAGTAACTTTCTGCTGCTGTGGAAACTTCCTGCAAACTGTTGCAGGTAGATGGAAGGTTGGAGCAAAAATACGGACTGGATAACAACGTGGATGTGCTTCACAAGGGTTGTGGTGAAAACGTGGAGCGGATTCATGTATTTTCCCAATACGGAAGTGGAACGGAGTTGAGATTTTGACGTTGGTCAGTTTTCAGCGTGAGGAATGTGAATGCGGCGTGAGAGCGTGTGAAAACCCTCAAATGCGTGTGTCTCACGGTCATTGCGTGAGAGTTGGCAGCCCTGCATCTACATACACACCAATAATAACTCCATACACATAAATCCATATAAATCTATAGCGACGTTCCCCCTCCGGATAGCCGCGATAAATTGTCGCCCTAACCCCCCCTCGGAACAGCTGTACCCACTGGTGGGCGGACACAACGGAACTCACTTGTAGTGCCGGTAGCTCGCAGCCGCTTCCCGCTTCGGGTCGTTGTCATGGTCTGCTACTAGGAGCTAACGCTAACAACAACAGCAGTGGATAGGAACCGGAAGTGCGGGATGCGGCCAATATTTTAACGGAAGTATGTCACAACTACCCGTGGCATATAGCCTATTGTGTGACTATAACCGAGTCAATCAGTAGAAACTAAAAACTCCAAAATGCTACTTATTGCATTCTCAACACAATCTTAGTGTGAAAGGTGATATGCATTATTTAATTAATTATGGTCTTGTAATTGAAACTTTTCAATTTAACTTACATTTTAAAATAAGTTATATTTTAAACATCTCCAAATCATCAGAGATTAAACAAGTGTTAGTGTAAAACATAAAAAAACTAGTAGAAGGAACCATCAAGCAAATGTAACCATGCAGATAAAAATGAAATAAATGTTCAGTTTTATGGTAAATGCATTAATAAGGTCAGATTGATGATGATGATGGACGATTCTTTATGCCTTGACAGCTGATAGAGGAAAGCATGATGAACATTTTGTCAACATGCATCTAAGTGAGTCAGTGAAAATATTCTTCCTGTTACTTTACAGTGTGATTAAAATATTTTTGCAATGTGCCCTTCTCTCTGTGTCCATGTTTTGCTGCAGTAGACTTGTTTTGTGTATGTTTGCTAATGATTGTAGAATAATTGTTGTAAAGGTTAATGTTGCTTTCCTAATGCTGCAGCATTTCTAACTATGCAGCCACATTGGAGCACTATTTCTTTAAATAAATTTATTATGAATGAAATGCTATAATTTTCTATTTAAATTTGATTACTTTGTCCAAACTTTAATGCTCTTAAATGCCACATA
>JBBPBX010005987.1:29688-41460 GCA_038048925.1 Garcialebias charrua
TATATATATATACACCCCCACACACAAGTAAACTTGCATTTTTTAAAACCAGAATGCTTAAGAAAGTCTGCATGCATTGTTAGTGGAAGAGTTCAAGTATTCTGATAGCTTGTTCATGATTACCGTAATAACAATGGACAGATTTCTTCTTGCTTAATCTGCTGTTATGAGGACCCTGTGGTTGTCCGGGATGAAAAAGGAGCTGAGCAAGAAGGCAAGACTTTCAGTTTACTGTTCCAGCCCTCACCTGTGGCTATGAGATTTGGGTGGTGACCAAAATAAAGAAATCACAGACACAACCAGCTGGAATTAGTTTCCCATAAAGTGTGCTTGGGCTCAGCCTTAGTGAGGAGCTTGCATCAGATTTGTTTCGCTGAAAGGAGGCAGCTGAGATGGTTTGGCGTTTGACAAGAATGCCTCCTCTGTAGTTCATTTTGGGTACATCCCACTTAAAGGAGACTCCAGGGCAAAACTATTTTGCTGGGAGGGATTGTTTCTCCCTTCTGACCCAGTAACACTTCAGGATCCATTAGGAGGAGCTGGATAGTGTTGCTGAGTGGAGGGATATCAGAGTTGAACTCCTGAAACAGCTGCCTCTGCAATCAGACCTCAATGAAGCAGATGAAAATTTATGTTTCTTTAAATCAATTTTTGCTAATTGAATCTTTAGATAAATAGAGCAACAGAAAACAAAGTAAAATAAGCACAAAACTGTAATGCAACAGATATAAATAAATCTAAATGCGGTGATGCTGTTCTATTCAGCAGCTAAACCTGTACCCTCAGGGTAGCATGCATGTTCACACACTGAGGTCTCAGGTTTATTAGTATGGTGAATGTCATTCCATAGTACTGTACTCTGGTTGTGACAGGTTACAAAAGGGGTTTTCACCCACTGGTTTGATTTGACAGGGTAATCCCAGATGTGTGTGGGGTTGACACTGCTGCTTGTGTTTTGTGCAGCTGTGACTGAGTGGTCAGAGCATTCGTCCTCCATTGAGAGAGTTGGAGGTTCGATTCCACCAGCAGTCACATGTTGAAGTGTCCCTGGGCAAGACGGTGAACCCCTCAATGCCTCTGTGTGTCCCATCAGTGTATGAATGTGATCTAAAAGCACTGATTCTTTAGAATGATTTGTAGAAATCTAGTAAAGGGCTGTATGATTGTGTGCATGAAGCTAAATGAGGGCACAGATTGTGTTGTAAATAGGCCAGTCGCAATAAACAATAAATCAGTTAATCGCATGATAAATGAAAATTATCGACTTCATTTTCATTTATCGGCTTTATCGTTTCTTCATGTCTCTCTCTACTGAAGACACGGCTCAACTCAGGTGCTCTTCACTGACACCTCCCTTTCTTTTTTTCCTCTTTAAAGAGGGACTAAACTAGCCTGGCCCTCGCCTTCCTGCACAGCTCCGCTCAATTCTCATTTCCCTTCACTGCACAGTCTGGGATTCCTCCCATAGGCAAGGATTTCTCCGGCCGATTTTTGACCGGACCAATCAGAGAGCAGAAGGCGGAGTTTTGAACGACGTCGACTGACGTCGTCATTCAAAATGGCTGCCGCCACGAAGGAATTTTCAATAAAACAAGGTAAAAAACTATTATTTCTCTGCTGAGAAAAAATATATTTCATAGCTGACGTTATATCAGAAGTGTTCCTGAGCAATCAGAGAGCAGAAGGCGGAGTTTTGAACGATGTCGACTGACGTCGTCATTCAAAATGGCTGCCGCCACGAACGAATTTTCATCAAAACAAGGTAAAAAACTATTATTTCTCTGCTGAGAAAAAATATATTTCACCGCTGACGTTATATCAGAAGTGTTCCTGAGCTTAACAGTTCCTAAATCAATTCACGAAATGGTCAAATCTGCTGGATATTAAATAGTTTCGGTTTGATATTTTCCAAACAGCCTCGGGTGCGCTACGAAAATAAATGATAAAAAATCGAATTTTATCTCAAATGTTTCATCTAGGCCAACAGTCAGTAAATTAAAGACATATAATTACACACTGGTGGCAGAAAAAATATCCACCGAGTGGTTTCTGAGCAATTTATCTGAATAGCCTGGACCTCACCAGACTAAACTAACAAAACTCTGCCTCCTGTTCTCTGATTGGTCCATTCAAAAATCTCCAGGAGAAATTGTTGTCTATGGCAGAGATGCCAGACCCTAGTCCAAAGCGAAGTGAAGGACAAGGGTCTGGTTTAAACCAGGCTAGGACTAAACTCATAATTAACTTTTTTCATCTGATAAACTCCCTAGAATGTGTGTAAAATGTTATATAGCACTATGTCTGTGTTACTTTTCATGTTCTTGTGCGTATCTGTTTAAATCGGCAATATTTGGTCCAAAAACGTGTTTTCAGTAACCCTATGGGTTGAACAGAGGAATTGCACCCTGATTTTCTGATTGGTCTACAATTCGCACTGTGACGTGTTTTCACACTCTGTCATCACAAAAGTGATTCAAGCAGAGCCAATCCCCTGCAGAGATGGAAGGTCCTTGCTGCAGTTCATACCTTATATGGAAGTGGTACATTGCACTCCGGAAGAGCTCTGCAACGAAGCATATTATAGTTTTCAGAATGGCACTAGTTATTTGTATATTTTAACTTATTTATATTAGGAATACTTTTCACTTCATCGAAACTATTTGGTTGTATTTGTTTTCTTATTGTGCGATGGACAAGTGATGCATGAATGCCAAGTTGGGGCAGTGGTGTAGGAGCGGGTTTGGGATCCGACAGACCCAGGTTCGATCCCCGGTCACGGCATATCTTGTAGTATTATTTTCATTTTTTTAACGCCTTTTGTTTCGGATAGATCAGGTGAGAATAGATAAATACATCTACATAAGTATTCTTTGTTGTTGCTTGTTGTTTATTACTAATGTAATTTTAACATTCAGAAACAATAACGGTCTCTCGTCCTGCCCACACCTCCTCGCTCAACCCCCACCCGCCTCCCCCTCCTTTAGGCGGTGTCTGTTGAAACTCCCACTTTGTTGCATTTTTTTAATTTTGTCTTGGGGGCGGAGCTACCTTTTCACACTGGGGTGAGTTGCTCTTTAAAATCTGTTTCAGTCATCCAAAATCATGTTTTTTGATCATTTAAAAGCAGCTAAGCTGAGAAGCTAAGATACGAGCTAAGCTAACCAAGCGACCTCAAAGGAAAAAAAACTGTCTTGTCAAAGCTCCAAAATTCATGGTTGAAACACGTGCCTTCATCTAAAAAGTTGTTTTTCTCTGCAAAACGAAGCTCAGAACTTGTTTACTGATTTTTTTATTAAAAGCTCTGTGCGAAAAATGCTATGCTAAAGAGCTTAAACCACACAGAGGGTCTGAAAAACGGGAAAGAGAGACAGCCCATGTCACATCAAGGGGCCTCCCTCCCATTTTTTTTTTAAAGAGACATGCTGCTCCCTCCCTCACTATCCATCTTTCGGTTTGAACAGTCTTATACTGCCATCCGGTGGTCAAAAAAGGTACTACATACAAAAATTAACCAACATTTCTTCGTAAATTTAACAATTACTAATAGTTGTCACATTTCAAATGACATTATCATTTATCACAATAATTTCTGAGACAATCGACCAGCAAAATTTGTTATTGTGACAGGCCTAAGTAAAGCGCTTTGAATATCTTGTTTAAATAGAAAAGTGCTATATGATTACAGTCCATTTAACATTTGATAAGCCAACTTCTTCTCTGTGTTGTAGTTATTTATAAATATTGTATACTACTTTTGTAAAACCGCTAAAAAGACCAGTTGTCACTATATGTTAGACATGTCACTTGAACTTAATTTTTTTTCTTAATCAGTGAATTATCAAAGTTCATGCTCAAGCATCCAGGTACACAATCCAGTACAGTAATGGTCTATCAGGTCATCTGGACCGTTTCTTTTTTGTGGAAAGATGTTTCGGCCTCTATCTGGAGGGCTTCATCAGTCTGAGGGGTCCCAAGTAAACTGTTTTCCCCACTAAGCAAGTTGGTCCTTTAGTGGACCAACCAGTGTGTTGGTGATAAGATGGTTTCTGGGAGCTGTCCTGTCCCCTGTCCACTCCTCCCAGGCAGGCAGCCACAGCCAAGGTGGTTCAAGACATCAACGTTCATGCTCAATCATCCAGGTACAAAATCCAATAGTGGTCAATCAGGTCATCTGGACAGTTTATTTTTTTATGGAAAGATCATCAGGAAACAACATCAGTGAAACATTTCTCTGCCAGTTGTTTATGTCTGGTAACACAGCTTGTCTTCTCAGCTACCAGAGCAGCAATGCAATTACCGTGTTTGTTGGATTAGAATGGAGACAATTAAATTAGATTATAATTTTGATTACCTTGAGATTTTGATTACCACTTGATTTTAGGACACTTCACTTCAAAAACACTGACGATATTTAATGATTTGTGTGATCTCCAGTGGTGAGGGAAATTAATTTTGATGATTATGTTTATATGAGTTTAAAATATGTTTATAGGAAGACAGGATTTAGACTCCTGTTGGGGAAGCTTGTCATAATTGTAATGGCTTAAAAGTGACATAAGGTTTAGTGTCGGGTTTATTAGCTTTTCAGACTGCAAAAATAAGTCAAACATCTTATTTTTAAAAGTATTGAAAACTTTGGTTTTGGAGAAAATGTGTTATCAATATTAAATAAAGCACACCTCTGTATATAAAGTCTCTGAACTAGAAATGCTAATTGGGGGAAAAAAAGTCAAACTAGTCTGCAAATGTTAGACTGAATTGTGTTGCAGTGAATGTTTCCCCTGAGCACCGTGGCCTCCGTCCATCTTAAATTGAAGAAAATTGCTACAACCTTGGTTTGTAATAGAACCGGCTGTCTGGCCAAACTGAAGGAGGCAGAAGACCTCACTAAAAAGTTGACAAATGACTTAATGGTCACTCCTAATCAGCTTTAAAGATACTGCATGGACATGTGAAATACTTCCAGTTAGAGCAGCATCCCAACAACTTGGGCTTCACAAAGTAAATTCAAATCTTCAGTATGTTGAGGAGACAACATTATTTGTACAGGTTCTACATTAAACGTAGCCAGTTTACGAAGTGTTCTTTGATGCACTTGCTGAGAATTGTCAATTAAGTTATGTTTCATTGGCAGTAGTAGCTTGTTTACCCTCACTGTAAAGATGGTTACAAGGTGGATGTTCGTCCAGTATCTACTACTATTTCCCATGAGGCAATCCTGAAATCTACAACAACATGAGTGGATGGTATTTTACCCTAACAGCAAGCGTATTCTGCAGGGAAATGTTGCACGTAGCATTGGACCACAATGTCTAGCACAGCAACTGAGAAACATTAGGATATAGTCCTATTTTGACTTGATTGCAGACATTACATTAGTTATTATCAAGCCACCTGACAGTATAACAGGGACAACTCACTATCTCTCTTCGCCTGCAAGTTGTTGATTTTAGAATCTCAATGATTAGGAATGGAAAATGTGTGCTTCTCTCATGGAAATAAATTATGTTTGCTCACTCCAACTCCCTGTGATAAACCGGTGACTTGTTTAGGGTACACCCCATCTCCTGCTGCTGACATCTGGTGATGTGCACCATCTCTTGCAACCCCAGATAGAAATGAGGAAAACATGGATGGATAGCTACACATTCTGAAACTCAAGAAATCAGCACCATCACATAAAAATTGCTTTCTGCTGCCAGGCGTTGTGTTCCCGTCAATGTGGATTGAAGCTTTAGCTGATAAATGACATAACTTCTGAAGAATCATTTGACAAAGGATTGAATACCAATCAATGCTTTCCAATTGCACCCAAAAGATGTATGTCTGTGTTAGTTGGGATCGATGAATGCATGGATCCTAAACTGTGAGAAAGATTTCGTTGAAAATAATCCTTTGCCAGATTTCTAATATTCAGACCCACAGCACTTGCTTGCTTAATCCTAGAACTGTAAGGTAGTGACTGTGATGTTGGATTTGAACTCCACGGTTAACCAACACAAATGAGGAGAACCTGCACAGAGGAAGTGTGGAAAGATTGGTCGGAAAGTTCATCTTTTTATCAGGCCAGCAAATTAAATGACAAAGCCAAGATAAACCAGTTTTGGTTTTAATCAACAACACAAGTGTCTTTAGGAGAATTGAACATTTCTGTCCACGCCTTGAAACATAAAAAGCGTTAGCTTTGTTCACTGAAGATCAACAAGGAAAGAAAATAAAGGTATTTAGGCTTTTTTTATAATCTGTGAAAAAGTAACGAGATGTGGAAACTTTGAATTCACTTTATGCTGTATGTCTGTGTGTATTTCATCTATTGAGCCTTCAGGGTCTTCTTGTTAATAAACATCTAATTGCCTCAAGAGTTTACCAACCCTAGCATTTCTGCCAGTGTAATTGGCTTGCGGGGCTAAGATGTGGATGTGTTTATACATATGGATATGAGGGAGAGGCCAAGAGAGAAGAAACTAATGAAGGCTCATAGGAGTATCACGGATGTAATCAGCTCCTAAAGTATTTTAAGGCTTTCATAAAATAAACAATGTAAACAGGACCCAAGCCGTTGACAATCTTTAGCTTTAGTGTGTATGTTTTTGTGTACTTGTCTGTTTTCCTGTGTGTTTTTCTACACCTTTTTATTTGTGTGAGAGCACACATTAATACCCATTTGCTTGTATTGTCAATTAAAACCCAATGTGAAAACAGGCTGGCCTTGCTCTCAGACTAGTCATAAACTTTTCTTCTAAAAAGTTAATTACCAGCTAGTAAAAATATCACAGTGTTTCTGTAAGTTGAGAGACAAAGATGGAAATACATTTTTAGCAGTGTTTATCCTTGCAGTCTTTGGGAATTGTCCGTGCAAAGCCTTGTGGACTTGAATAGATTATTATTTTTTTTATCAAGTAACTCTCAATAACATTTCACAACAAGACATGAATTGATAACTTAGTCTTTCATGTCTATTCTAGTTTCTAGTAATTACACATATAGATTTTGCACACAATTATGAATACCATAAGAAGCAATTTTTCCCCCCTAACAACTGTCAAGCGCATAAACAAACACAATACTGTACAAATACAACTAAAGCTGTGGGGACTTGAAACCACACAAGTTAAAAACAATTAGTTTTGATAATTTGGGATCACTGGAGAAGCCAGTGAGTCCATATTTATTTTTTTAGATAGATTGGCACATCAAGATAAATACTACTGAATTAAGAGATGCACCTATTGGGTCCATTCATTAAAAACCAGTGTAAACAGATTTATAACAAAGGTTTTTGTTGTCGTTTCTAGATTGAGCAATGTTATGTTAAAAACTAAGGTTTTGCACAGGAATTTAACAAATTGCCCAAGTTATTTGTTTTGTTTGTTAACTTTCAATGCATTCATTTATTTATTTATTGTCTGATGACATGAATACACTCACCAGCTACTTTATGAGGGACAACTTGCTGGGATTAGGTTGGTCCCACTTTAACCTATAGACCTGCCTTAAAACTTTGTGGCATGAGTTCAACAAGGTTCTGGAAACATTCCCCAGAGAATTTGTCCAGTGAATCCACTGAACTGAATCTTATCAGACCAGGTAATGCTGTCCTCTATTTTATTATTGCTTGTTTTTGGTAGGTCTTTGTGAGTTGTAGCCTCAATCTCCTGGTCTTAGCTGACAAGAGTATCACCTGGTGTGGTAGTCCTCTAATGCAGCCCATCTGCTTCAAGGTTGAGCATGTTGTGTGTTCAAAGATGGCATCCTGCATACATTTGTTGTAACAAGGAGTTAATTGAACTACTGTTGCCTTTCTATCATCTTGAACCAGTGTGCTCACTCTCCTCCGACATAAATATATTTTTTGTCCATACTAATGCCACTCATGAGATTTTTTTTATTTTTTTTTATTTTTGGGGATCATTGTAAGTGCAAGAGATTGTTGTGGATGAAAAATCCCAGTTTCTGAAATACTCAAACCAGCACAAATTCACTTAAATCTCCTTTAAGATGGATTTATACTTTCACAAGATGTGAGACGGTGGATCTCTCGTCATGTAGTTTCAGTTGTCTTTGTCTCACGGGATGTCAAGGAGAAGATGCAAGCGATAAATTACCATAATTCCTCCCTCTGCCGTCCCACAGCACTCCCACTGTAGTACATGTCATGTGCCACGCGCACAGCTGAGCATATAAACAGCAACTCCAAGAAAGATAGAGGTTGTATTTTTTATGTTGTTTTTTTAAAAACTCTACGATGTATCAGATGTCTAAAGAGAGGCTTGTGTTGTTGGAAGAGGAGTCAAAGAAAGATGAGGAAGATCTGATAGTTCTCCCAATAATGTGCCGTTCCACATGAACAAACAAGCCAACAAAGTTCTGACCACCCACAAAGCCTGCGAGACATGAGTCCTGACTGGGGCAGTGCACAAGACAGGGAGTCAGCAGGTGGTAAGAGATGGAAGCTACACAATTTCCATGGAAGAACAGAAGCATAAATCAGCCTTTACTCTCCATTTTGATGGTCTGTTTGATCTCCAGTCAATAGTCTTTACTACACTTATGCCTAAATGCACTGAGTTGTTATTTTATTAGCTTCAACAATTTCCTGTGGGACCAATGAAGTTCTATATTATCTTATTTTTATTAACAAGCAGTTGACAATATGCATTTATCACATCTGGGCTGGACTATTGCATTGGTTTGTTATCTGGGTGTCCAAATACTTCTTTAAACAGTATTCAGTTAATACAAAATGCTGCTGCCATAGTCTTAACTGGAGTTACCTCTCCAGTTTTAGCTTCTCTCCACTGGCTCCCTGTCAAGTCCAGCATATAATTCAAAATCTTACTTCTAGTCTACAAAGCTCTCAACAACCTACAGTAGCTCCATTTTATATTAGAGATCGTATTGTTCCATATTTTCCTAACAGAGCACTTCGCTCTCAGACTGAAGGCTTACGTGCGGTTCCTAGAGTTTCCAGAAGCAGAATGGGAGGAAGATCGTTCAGTCATCAGGCTCCTCTCTTGTGGAACTAACTTCCAGTTTCTGTCCATAAGGTTGACACTTTGTCCAGTTTTAAGCCTGGGCTCAAGACTTTCCTTTTTGATCAATCCTATAGTTAGGGTTGGCTTGTTATGCTGCTAGACTACTGGAGGACAAATTGACCCAATAGTTTTCATTTGATACTATTTCTATTCTAACGTGTGATTCTTGACCTGCCATTGTGTATCTGTTCCTCCTTCCTGCTCCTCCCAAACCCAGCCGATCAAAGCAGATGGCCGCTTGTCCTAAGCCTGGTTCTGCTAACCCCCACGGACACTAAGGTCTTCTGGCACTGGACTACTAACAGCTCCAATATTCAGAACTCACACTTACGGTGAGGCTTTTTTCCAGTGCTATGGTCCCCGTCTGTGCAGTAGTCTGCCAGAGAACCTGAGGGCCACAGAGAATGTTGTTGTTTTTAAGAGCAGGCTCAAGACCCATCTTTTTAACTGCATTTCCTGAACTGGTTCATCTCTCTTCAGTCCATACATTTTTCATACAATTTTATTATTTTATTTTATTTTGTATGTGTGTGTGTGTGTTGTTTGCTTTTATTTTGTGGGTTTATTGTTAATAATTCTGTACAGCACTTTGAGCTGCTTTTATTATGAAGGGGGCTTTATAAATAAAATTGATTGATTGATTGATTAGTAAAGGTTTCTTCCTCATGAGGAGTTTTTCCTTTCCACCGTAGCCTTCATGCTTGCTCAAGATGAGATTTATGTGATGAAGTTAAACTCAAAGCAGTCTGCTCCCCAGATAAATAATGTTAACCTATTATTTTATGTACCGTATATGAATGTTTCTGTTCAGTGCCCTGAGACGACTTCTGTTGTGATTGGTGCTTTATAAATACACTGAATTGAATTGAACAAGCAACTGAGCAGGTGAGCCTAATAAAGTGGCATGTAAAGTTTTTTCCAGGATTAATTTGGCTCAATTTCTAAAATAAAATGTATAGACCGCATCACTCTGAGTTGTAGTTTAGTTATATTGTGAGTTTTATGTTTTCTTGAGTATAAAAAGTTTACGAGAGATACATTTTGATATGTATTTTTGCATGACATTTATTTTAACTTTTAACTTCTCATGACAAAGCGTTTCTGTTTTACACAAATTCCTTTGTCCAAGTTTGATTATTCGTTAATCAATCAATAGCTCCACATTAAATGATTGGGAGGCTGTTTACACCTGTTGCTTTTAGTAATACTGACATGTTTCCAGAACCCTGAACACCTTATTTAAAAGGACACTCAATACAATCCACAGGTTTGGCATCTTTCATCTTGATTCTGGACCTGGTCAATGTGCAAGGATTATTGTTCTTGCCTAATATGAAATGATACCTTGTGATTTTCATACTGTTTTATTGCCACCCTGGGCATTTTGGAGAAGGGCAAACATAAATGCAAGGACATTGCACAGCTCTGCTTTCTTTGATTCAGTGAAATGTAAAACCAAGCAGGCAAAAAGATCTGAGCAAAAAAGAAGACTGAGGCTGCTGGTCTGTGGAAAGTGACAGTTTCATCAGTGGAGAGTGAAGCTCTTTCACTCAGAGGGGTGATGAGTGTCAGAAAGGAGTGTTAACCCGATAACAGATGATGTGCATGTAAGAAATGAGATATAAAATAAGTGCATTTTTGTGGATAGAAATGGTGACAGATGAAGAATAATTAAATGACACATACTATAGGAAAAAAAATGAGAGAGGTGCTGATAGGAGAAAACAACTTCTTCAGCCCGCTACTGCTGCAGAGGTTAAAGTGAAAGACAAGGAGAGAGGGAACGATGGCTTAACAGAAACTGAGAAAGAAGGCTGATTTATTATGTTTCTAACAAGACGTTAAAAAAAGGACAAGATGAGAGCAGGAAAGATGCAACTAATGTGAAGCCAAGGTACAGCCGCCTTAGCAATTTAAACACTTGACATCCTGAGAGCTATTTGATGTCCTTACTGCCTGTGTACACACACACACCCACACACAACCAGATAAACTAGAATCTGTACAGAAGTGGGATGGTTTTGAATTAAATTTCTGTTTTTACATTTTACCTTTTGGACAGAGCTGCGTGCTGTTTGTACAAACAGTTTTCGAGGGGGGGAAGATGTTCAGTGTGAGGGAAGAGGCAGCGCGTGAGCTCTGCCTTTAGCTTCTTAGCTAACGCCCCTTTATTCCACGCTGCTAGCTTAGTGCTACGTCATTGCTGATGTGTGTGTGTGTGTGTGTGTGTGTGTGCAGTTTGGTTCTGTCGACGGGGCGGAGCGTCCTGCTTGTATAATGGTAGGGGAAACACTGGAATGGATGGATATTCATTCTATTATATATTTGTGTACCTGATAGTTTTAGATTAATTTTTGCTACAATTTTTACAAACTATTTACCTTTCAAAATATCAAACTAACAAAAAGTTTAGTGTAGGCACTTGTCTTAAGAGAAACAAAAAGTTTAGTGTAGGCACTTGTCTTAAGAGAACATTGTTGCAAGTTTTGGTAACACTAATGGAGAGCTGAGAATGGAACAGGTCTTTCTTGTAAATGAGTCCTTGTGGCTCAATGAGACTAGTCTATAAATAAAGGTTGAATGAATGAATGAATAATACTGTATTATTATCATTATTATTGTTGTTGTTGTTGTTTTTTAATCAAAAGTAACATTTTGCAAAACAATGTATGCCTTTAACTTCAAACAGTTTTGAAAGTTTTCTTGGTGCAGCCAGTGAGGGTCTCGTTCTGTGACT
>JBBPBX010005987.1:41925-53064 GCA_038048925.1 Garcialebias charrua
GGGGGGTGTATGGTGGGGGGTTAAGGGCCCTTGCCCAATGATGTTGTCGGCCTCGGGAGTTGAATTGGCGACCTTCAGATCACATTCTCTAACCCTCTGCACCACCACTCCCCCTACCATTTCTACCCTCACATATGGTCATAGATTTAGGGTAGTGACCAAAGGAATTAGCTGTAAAATGCAGGTTAAAAAAATAGTTTTCTCTGCAAGGTAGCAGGACTCCCCCTTAAAAAAAACAAGCTGAGAAGTTTGGTTTTCCACAAGACACTCAGAGTAGAGTTGCTGCTCCTCCACAACAAAAGGAGCCAGGTGAGGAGGATTGAGCACCTGGTAAAGATGGTCAAACAATATAATTTTAATACTTAGGAATTTAGTTATTATCATTAGCCTTCCATCAAAATTATCCTCACTGTCCAAACCATTAAACAATGGGTACTAGACGTATTGAAATGTAAACCATTCAATACAGTGATGTTTTGCATGCACCATATTGTTGGTGTTGACAATTTTTGCTCAAACAACTTGTCTTTTTGCATTATTTTCAAGATGAAACGTAAAAAAAAAAGCTAATTAGGCAAATTAATACATAAGCAATTAAATGTACAGCAATAAAATGAATCATAACTGGTGAGTTTGAACTTAATTGCTGTTTGTGGGCTTCATTCTTTAATAAAGAAAAAAAAAAGTCAGCTACTCATTCCACACAGTTGATGCATATTTTATAAGCAAAAATAAATTAAAGTAATGTTTTCTGAGAATTGTTGAAAAATGTACAGGGCTGGGTTATTGCTCTAGTGTTTTGTCCTACCTCCAAGCAATTCATGAACTTATTATTTATGTCCCTCAAGGCATATTATCTTTTTAAAACTTATCACCCTCAGATGACTGCTGGTTTGTATAATGAGCTGTCTTTGGTGTGCTGGTGTATACAAACAGTTGTTGAGGTCCACTCCCCTCTCAGGCATTTACAAAACAATTGCAGGTGATATGTGAGAATTTAGATCCAAAAAGGTTTTACATTTGCACTTGTAAAAAACTAATTTACTGGAAAATTTAAAGTTTAAAGATGAAACTGCATCTGACGCTGTTACTCAGTTTTTACAAGCAACTGTGGGTTTAATGCAACTCAGCTGATCTCAAATTCAACTAGTCTTTTTCACCAGACCCATGTCTTACTGACTGTTATTGAACTTATTTTCCACCCTTATTTTCACCCAGTGTGAAGCAGAAACGGATCTTTATTTTTTAAATATCAGAGCCACCTTTACGCTTGAGCAACAGTCTATATTCAGTTTGGAGGAGAACAAAAGTCCGTCAAGAGCAGCATCAGGTCAGCAATAACAACTGGAAAACTAACGTATTTTCCGGTGTATAGGTCACACCTTTTTATGTTTTTTTAAAGCCTGCGACCTATACTCAGGTGCGACCTATATATGGCTTGTTATCACTTTCGGTGAAACACATTTTTAAATCCAGCTCATTTCACAATTACGTTCATTTATTAAGGAAAAGTTCAGCTCAGACATATATTTGCTATAATTTTTATCAAACAAATAATTGTTTTTAAGTGTTAATCTTCTTAAAAGCCTTGCTGTGCGCTCCTGTGGCAGACATTTGCAGCAGAGCTAAACGTAGGTGCGACCTATACACCAGTGCAACCTATCTAGGGATTTTTCCAATCTATTGGTGATAATTGGACAATGCGACCTATACACAGGTGCGACCTATACACCAGAAAATACTGTATACAGCTGATTGCTATAACACAAAGACCCAACTCAGATTTTAAAATACAATGTATACTTGAAGACAATGTTGATTGGCAAAACAACATTTGAATCTTTTAATAAACAACCATCATTCTGTGTTCACCAACAAATAAAACATACAATAAATTATTCAATTCAATTCATTCAAAAATACTTTATTAATCCGAAAGGGAAAGTAAGGGTTGTCATAGCTCATCATCCTGGTTTCATTTAAGAGTTGTTATAGATGCTGATAGCTGTGGGACAGAAAGGATCTCTTGCAGCAAATCAGAAGAATCTGGCCATAGATACCGATCCATCCACCCAGATCCAGCTTGTCGTCAGATCCGGCGGGCCTCTCGGTCCTCCTGGGCACTTGAACTTGTTGCGGAGGAGCAGCAACTCTACTCTGAGTGTCTTGTGGAAAACCAATGCCGGGCAGAATTCCTCCCTGAGCGATGGTCACTCCTAGTAGTCTGCTGAGCCCCTCACCACCACAGACAGACATCTGAAGGTGACGGGGGATGATCCCCGTCCTCCTGTTGTCACGAGCTGAGTTTCCCACCAGCTCCAGGATCTTGGCTGTCATGTACTCAAGCACCACTGCCAGGTTGATGGGAATTCATCCATGGTGCCTCCTTTTCAACTCATTTGGGATCTGGGGCGCTAGTTGAGGTATTTGAGTTTTGAGATGTTAATCTGCTGCTCCTGGTTGTGAAAAACACATTGTTGTCATGGTTACTCATCATAGCAAATGTCCAAAAGTAAAAAGGTTACAGTAAAAATCCTTCCAGTTGCACTGCGTCTGATACCAGAGTAAATAATCGTCCACAAAAAGTGATTTACGTACAGAAAAAAGAGAAATTAAAGTATTCTAAAGTAATTATTCAGAATTAGCCTGGTTAAAACCAGACCCTTGTCCTTCACTTGGAGCTGTGCAGGAAGGTGAGGGCCAGGCTAATTCAGAATGAATGTCTTCATAAATAAGTGTAAATACTTGTCTAAAAATATTTATTTGTTGGGAATACAATGCAAAGGAAAATATATAAGGTGACTCATCTCGACTTTGGAATAGAAGGAACAATATTTTGCTGATAATGCATGAACATTGAGATTTTTTTGTGCTGTGACTCATTAGAACACCTTGTATCTTTGGAAATGTCAAGATCATTAAATTTAAAATCATTGCTGAGTTAATGCTAACTGTTAAATACACATTCATATGCACTTGTGGGATTTATCAGACCCAACAATTGTGAGAATAAATTACTTTATTTTTGATTATTGTTTGGGTTGCTACCAAACAGGTGTTTGAACAGTGTGGATCTTGTCTCACTGGGCTGTGACAGCTGGTGTCTAGTAAGCAAACGGCTTTGGCATCTAGAATGTGCTACAACATTCATGACTGTTTTTCTTGCTTGAGTCGCAACAGAGTTTTGCAGTCTTGTCACTTGAATTTAGAAAATGTTGAAAAACTTTTCTCAACAAATTTTCTCTGTAAACGTGTCAACCCCTTCTTAATTTTATTGCAGGCATCTTTTATACGTCTTACAAATGCAAAGAGTTGTACTGTATTGTGACACTTACTCTGGAGCTCTCCTCTCTCAGAATGCATGTCCAGATCACCCTATAGTGGAATAAAGCATTATTGTGGGACTGAGTTCAAATACAGAGGAAGACAAAAGAGGAGATGTATGGAGATATATATGCAGTTAGAGAGGACATGGAAGTAAATGGTGTGAGGACAGAGAAGGCAGAGAAGAATGGCTTGTTGTGATCCCTGAAGAGGGAACAGTTGAAAGAAAAATAAGGTAGTGAATGTCAAGGTGCATATAAAACTAGCCTTTTTTTTCAATGAGAAGAGAGTTTGGCAAATAAATAATAGAATTTTTATATGTTCAAGTTGGCAAGCTAGATGCAGAAATAAGCTGTTGTTTAAAAAAAATGGGCTGAGCAAAATTGAATTCTAAGGCTCATTGGTTACTTGTTCCCAAATACATAAAAATGAGACTGCAACAGCAAATGTGCACATTTTTACACAACAGTGAGTCAAGTACAAGTCCCGTAATCTCCAATAACCACAGCACAATGAGATTTTACCTTTAGTTATCTCTGCTGAAGAAGTTCCTGGGTTTGACTTCCAGCTAAGGCATTTTTGTTTGGAGTTCGCTTGTTCTCCCTGTGCATTCAGGGGCTTAGTCCATGTACTCCCATTTTCTCCCACTGTCTAAAAACATGCTTCTTAGGTTAATTGGCAGCTTCAGATAGTCCCTAGGTGTGAGGGTGAGCATGAATGATATTTTGTCGATGTGGACCAGTGATGGACTAGCAATGTGTCCAGGGTGTACCTCACTTCAAGACTAATGACCACCTGAGAAAGTCTCCGTTTCTCTGCAACCCCTAACTAACTCACGTGGGTATATAAAAGGACTAGACAAAGTGCATGTGTAAAAGATGATCTCAAAGTTTTCTAAAACTTTTAAAGGATTCACCACTTTGTGAATGAGTTAATGTACCAAAATGTCATCTCTTGTTAAAAATTGGTGACTTTGCTATCTAAAACACCAATATATTATCCTAAGGTATGGATATTCTGTATGCAACAGTGAGGAAGCAGAAAACTAAAGTTAAATGCTGCAATCTCTAAATTTTTAATGATGGCACAACAAAGAAACTTTGGACCATTTGGATTTTTGACTTTATGGATGTGGGCTAGTCTACATGCTGGCTAACTTGAACATCTGAGAAAATGCCTGAATAACAAATGTCTTCTCTCATTTTGTATTTCAGCAAAGCAATGCCAAACAATGTGCTGTTTATTTTAAAACCACCAGATCCATAGTAAGAGTACAAAGTTGATTATGTGACTAGACCCTTAGACAGTTGTTCCTTTATCCTATCTTCAAAAATGTTCAATACAAAAACTGGACTTTATTTGTAACAGAAGACGTTTCGCTTCTCATTTGAGGAGCTTTCTCAAGTCAAAGAACAGGGAGTGTGGGATTCGAATTATAAAATTGGTCCTCTGGACGGGTTAAAAAAAAAACACGTAGAAACGTTTTTTTTGTTGTTGTAGAAAATGGGCATACACCAGACAGATTTATTCAGTTTTTCACCTGCACCTCAAGGATAAGAGACACTCATTTGCAGACCAAAATGTTCACATTTTGGACTGAGAAAACAGATGATTTGAGAGGGGGTTGAAGGAAGCAATTTATGTAAAAAGAGAGAAACCATCTTTAAATAGAGGAGGAGGTCTCAGATTTCAACTTTCAAAAACTTATAATGCAGCTTTTGGACTTCTTTGAATTGAAAAAGCTTCTCAGATGAGAAGTGAAACGTCTTATGTTACAAAGTCCAGTTGTTTTTGTCTTGAACTTTTTTCAATTTACCATGTCCTGGATGACTGAGAATCTTCACGCTTATATCCTATCTTATATCCTGCATAGGAACAAGAAAAAAGGGGGGTACAGTATTTGTTGCTTAACCGCATATTTGCTACACCTACTTAATAGCATATTAGGATGGCCCTAGAGGAAAACATGTGAACTTCACCTGTGATGAATTGTTTTCACCTGTAAAAACATACTAAATTATCATGTGAAACATGTTTTGCACATGAGAAGCATGTGATTTTGAAACAATAAACGTTGACCTGAATAGGAAAGGGGACTTGTAATTGATAGATGGATGATTGCATGTGATCACATGAAATCATGGTAAACTCATTGTTGATGGTTTTTGGTACCGGTAATTATGAAAAATGTTAAATTTAGGAAAGAACTAGGTAACAAAATGTAAAGAAAATAAATTTGATATTTTTTTGTAAAAATGTTCATAAGGCAGAAACTTCAATGGAAATTAAAATTAGTCACTGAAAAGGAGGGTTGCAAGAAGAGTTTAGAATAAGTTGTACCTCAGATTCCAGTTTTGCTTATACAAATATTGAAAATTAAATTAAATAAAAAGCTACAAAATATATTTTGAGAAGTAGTTGAATGACAACAAAAAGGAGGCATAGAAGGGGAGATAGGGTTTGAATGCTGGCAGTGTTTGCCAGTGAAGGGTACTGAATTAGAGATTACCAAATCCCAAAGGAGGAAACACTCCCAGCAGATGAAATAGGGACTTTTTAAAACTTGCCTTGACAGCTGTAGAAATAAGCAAGGAAAAAAGAAATAGTACAACAAGTCATATAAAAGTTTTATGATTGACATTATAGAGCATATTGCACACTAAATAAATAAATTCAGTCTTTAATGCAGCTGTGTAAATGTCAGTAATGTGAATACCCTCCTTTAAATCACCTTACTCTCTGTATTGATCTTACGGCTTTAAGTCTTCACCTGTCCTTTCTGTCTTTTCTTGACTTTGGCTGGTTGCAACACTAATTTGTATTCCTTCGTTGGTCAAATGGAAAGCAAAAAAATAAATAATGTTCTACCAAAACACAAAGGTACACAGAGGTCAAAGAGACGATAGAAAATTCTATAAAATAAAAAATAAAAAGTCGAAACAGGTGAAGAGACACTTTATCTTCTTTGGCTCTGAATTATCAAAGAAAACTGTCAAAGTGAAACAGCATTTTTCCCCAGCAGTATATGTTTTGGTTCTTTTATTTTGGTTCTTTTATCTGAGAGTTGAAAGGAGACCTTTACAATACTACAAGGAGATGAGTGTGCTCTTTGATGGAAGCCTCTTTTTTGTCATAGGACTCCGGTAAGTTAAGGTAAAATAAAGACTGTATTATTCTGCTCATAGAGTCAGTCAATGATATATAAGGACAAATATTTAAACAGTGTGAAAGTATTCACTTTTAATCTCATTAGCTTTTTTTTTAAACACAAACAATAGTGGGTTGAAAAATATGAAAAATGTACTCCATGCAGAAAAGTGCCCTAGTTATGTCACATTTCTGTTTAGGTGGAAATCTTTTCGTACCGTATCTCAAGCTTTGTCTTAAATTATTATATTTTAAAAAGCCATTAGATAACAAAGCTGTCTTTTGGACATAGCAAAGTAAAACATCCAAAAGCAAAGCGGTAATGAAAGTACAAAACAAGTGTTTCAAATTTGTACCTAAACACGGTAGCTAAGTAAATGTAGTACTCTGTACTGCTATAGAACAACAAGAACAGAGTATAGTAGTCCCTCGATTATGGTAGGGGTTATATTCCAGACGCTACCGCGATAGGAGAAAAAACGCAAAGTAGGAATGCTATATTTATTTTAGTAATATTTTAAGAGTTTAGAACATTGTTCTTAAGATGTTCTAAACTCTTAAACCTACATAATTTTAACAACATACGTAAATGTACTGTACAATACTGCAAAATCTTATACGGGTACTCACCAGCTTTGCAGACCAGCATCAGGTCGGGCTCGGTTCTGGTTCTGCAGACCTACCCTGCAGCGACGAAGCCCAACATCCCATCCACGTTGATGTGCACGCGGATAATTGAGCTTCAGGAAGCTTCGGGATTATTTGCAACTTTCCTGCCAGCTTTGTGAGCTTAATAGACAAATCTTTACTTCCGATTTTGCATTACAAAACTTTCCCTCCATTTCGACAGAAAGCAGCAGCCGGAAGCACTGTTGACTTCTGGGTAGTGTAGTTTTTTTGACTGGCATTACAGTTTAGACTTATTGAAAGAAAACTACAAAATGGTGGCACCTGTCCGAATAATAATAATTATTTTTTTCCCGTTAATTTTTATCCCAATCACGTGAGTAATATTTATGGATGGGGCAGATTCGATCCCGTTTCGGCCTCCGATACCAGCATAATTTACGTATCGGATTTTTCCAATCCAACCTGCAGAGATTTCCGTTCCATGATGCATGTCTGTGTCTGCTAAAACGTCTCTACATGTGCTCTGCAATTTGGCATCAAGTTATGGAATGGATTTCCTGAACAGAGGCGTGTTTCATGAAGCCCAGAGTAATAAGACCTGCCTCACATTCAGGAAATCTATTTCATAGTTTGTAGCCAGCTAAAACATGAGGGCTGAGCAGCCGCTCTGTAGCTAACGGCTAACCAATTTTTCATCGCAACATGTCTACTGTGTGGAAGTATTTTACACTAGAAACACCACAAGATGGCAACGTGCAATGTCTGCAGAGCCGCTGTACTGAGAGGAGGAAGCTTGGTCGTGACTAAAATACTGTAGAACTTAATAAACATTTGAAAAAGCACCACATTAAAGCGCACGAGAATTGTTTAGCCAGGCACTGCGGTGAAGTTAGTTTTACATTGGCTGTTCGAGCTCCATGGCTTCAGCGGTGTGTTCCTCTCATTCAGTCCGAAGCAGACAATCTGATTTCGGTCAACCGTGCTCGGTCTGCATGGTCTGCAGCCCTGCTCGGTCAGGGACAATCGGAGGAGGACCGGTCTGTGCGCGGCTGAATGAAATCAGACTGCCTGCTTCGCAGCTTGATTGAATATTTGCGGCCAACTTATAGTTTACGTTTACGCTCCAGGAGATATGTATCAATACAACAGTAGGCAATCATAAAAAAGCATATGAATTGAAATATAAAAGAAAATTTTATATAAAAAAATGAAACAAAAAACAGCTACATTATAAAGCGATGTAAAATACTAAAACAGGAACATGTCTGTGTTGGTTTATGCCACGAACTTAGCAGATGTTTGATGCCATTTAATCACTTTAATATCCACTTTAAAGCTATGAATAAATAAAAAAATGTGTTCGCAGGATTTAATTCTAACTTTGAAACATATCCAACATTAATAAAACTTACCTCAAGTTGCCTTTTTAGACATGCATGCATATATTTATACAAATTGTACTTGCCTATAGCAATATTACAGCCTCATATAAAAGGGGTGTAACGGTACGTTAAAATCACATTTTGGTTCTGTTCAGTTTCAAGGAGTGCTCGGTTCAGTTAATTTTCAGTACAAGACCAAAATAAAGACTTACAAAATGTTTATTTTGAAAATATGCCAAGTAAACAATATGTTTGTATAAAAATGAATAAAATAAATAATGAATAAAAATAAATAAATGTCCATTTTTGTCATCTGTGTATGTTTCCCATACAAGACGAAATTTGTCTCTGCATTTAACCCAACCACCACCAGGTGGTGCAGTGAGCAGCCATAAAAGTGACCCATTTGGATGATATTTTAAATAAACGGCACTCTTTACAATAAATAAACTATACTAACAGTAATAAAAAATCTTGATAAATACAATAACAGTCAGAACCAGAACAATAAGCAGCAATAGACATTTACAATCTAACAAATCAAGTTTTAAGTTTTTGTCCCAAAAAACAAAACAACTTATCTACATTTTCTGCCCAAAGCACATATGTAGTTGCAGGGACAATATGACAAGTTACCCTGTGCACATAGTTTTGTCCCACCTCATGTACCACATGTGATGTGAATGACAATAAAGACACCTTGACTTGAATATCTCCAGCGGTGGATAAAACCATCTCACTAGCAACAGAGATAGAAGGGCACCCTGAAGCTTTGTACTCATGAACCTCTTCTTGGACCTGCTCCAAAAGAGACTTGCTAGTTCCCACCTGTCCCTGGAAAAGTTCAGAGTTCAGTTATCACAGACTTCTTAGCTCCAGGTGATCTGGTGGATGATTTCCCTGAAGAGGAACTCGGTGACATCCTCCAGTTACGAGGTAGTTGATTATGTTGGTCATCTTCATCAGGGTAGGGCTTTAAATTGGATCCAGGGCTTGTTGACGATCAATTTTAGCTTTTTCATAAAGTGCTGCTAAAACTTTTTGCTGAAGTGTTGATGTGAGGGGATGTCGTAGCAGAGCTCAGGAACTTTATAGCTGGCATATCAACAACAGAATACAGACGTAGATCATAGCTTTAACAACTCCTTGCTTGTATTATTGCTTGGGACCGATCTGAATTACCTGATGAAGGTTGTTTAAATGCTGTTGTCATTGGTCTTTGCAACAAGATGCTTTTCTTGCTTGTAGAAGAGACATTCACATTCAGATGATGCGTTTCAAGCGCATTTACAAGTTAGACGTGTTGCCTGCTGCAGATCCAATCTCTGTGAAACAACGTTGACACACCACTTTGGATTTGCACTTGTCTTTTAACAAGAAAACCATAATGTTCCCAAACTGGACCGCAACAAGATGCTAGGCTGCTAATGCCACATGGGCTGCAAGACTACGCAACAATAAATAGCGCTGTGCTGAAACATGCTTAGGAACTTTAGTTCTGTGGTGCATAATTACGTGAGAGATTTCTCAATACAGTATAATTTAATGAGTGAAAAAAATAACCGCAACGGTACGCACAGGGACTGAACTGAACATGACGTACAGAAATGGGTCAATACACCCACATGTACCGTTATACCACTAAAAATCAATAATGATGATGATATTGGAATAGTATTGATATCGGCCAATATCCAGATTTAGGTATTGGGATCGAGTCGGAAGTAAAAAAAGAAAAAAAAAAAAAGAAAAAGAAAAGTGGATCGTGCATTCCTACTAATATTAAAGTTGACAATTGTGTGTCGTGCACAACCTTATGTTAAAAAAACTGTAAAAGAGCGAGTCTGCAAAAGTCGAACCGTGAAGTAGCGAGAGACTACGAAATTTTTTGGTAATGCTGTATAATGCGAGAGACTATGACATTTTTTGGTAATGCAGTATAATGCATAAAACCACTTAAATACCCTGAAGCCGAGTTCCCACCGAACGCGTCTTGAGCAGCAAAAACGCTCCCGAAGCATGGTGTTGGCTGCTTGTCAACAGATGTCTGTTCACACCGAAGACGCGCAATGGGAGGAGCGTCTTGGTCCTTTTCCGGTCGGGTTTGTTTTGTTTTTTGTACACCGGGCACATAAAATCAGCTGTTCGTGAGCCTCGTTACTACTTGAGTGGGTTTTCTATGAGCCAAACTGCAGCTCCGAAAGTCTTTGTTGAGATTAAAAATGTTTTTATGTTTGGGTGATCGTATGCTCGAGCGGACAGCGGCAACTGTAAAAATGCCAAGTTTCTTACCGGAGGCTGGTTTCTTAATGGAGGCTTGTTGGGCTAAGTTAAAAAAGTCCCAAAAAAGTCCAGTCGTCGTTGCGTCATCACATAGCAGAGTCTCACCCGATTGGTTGCTGCGGCGAGCAACCGAAGTACGTTTGTTAAGGTAGGGCAGCCGCTACTTTGGACGCGCCGCGTGCTTGGAAAAGAACTACCGCACATTGCTGCGTTGCTCGAACTGCTCAAAACGCGCAGTGTCACGCTTCGCCGCTCCTCGATGCTCGGCCACATAGACTTTGCATGTGAACTGGCTGCTTCGGCCACTCGAAACGCGTTTGGTGTGTAGCCGGCATTACACAAAAGAGCTTATGATAATCACAGCCCAGGTATT
>JBBPBX010005987.1:57082-70047 GCA_038048925.1 Garcialebias charrua
TGTATCTACCCTGTGTGCCTTAAATTAATTTATAGTTGTAAAGGTTCACAAAAGATTGGCACAGAAAATAATTAAACTTTGATTCAAAATTAAAGTAGTGATTTGATATGAACATTGATGCTCAGTAGAGGAAAATATTAAAGTAAAAACAATATTATGCATTTTTTCTTGGCCTGTACTCAATGTGAATACTTTATTCCTTCTGTTTGTTGTATCGGACACAAACGTGACTCTCTACAGATACAATTTGTGTGTGTGTGTTTGAGTGAATGTGTGATCCAGTGTTTCCCCTTATTAGCTTTAATAGCTTCTATGGATCTGCCTCATAATCTTTTATCGAAGCAGTTTTCAACACTGGGTTTGCCTGTGAAGTGATTGGGAGGAACCCACATCAATTTACTCTATCCAGTCACTGCTGGTGACAGAGATTGGGAAGGACAGAGAAGAGGATTGGTAGATAAGATAAATGCAGGAGAGAGAGAGGGATGTGGAGGAATAAAGGGACAGCGATAAGGACCTGAAGGGTGGTGGGAGAGTCTAGTGAAAGTGATAGATGGAGGCAAATAAAGAAAGCAGCGAGTAAGATAGTTTTAGAAAGCAAAGATAAAGTAGTGAACATAAGATGAAGTGACTGTAATGGATAGGGGGAAAAATGAGAAAGAAGATAAAAAGACAAATGAGCAGATAGTATAAAGATCAGCAGAGCTGTAAATTGATGTGAAAGACCTACAAAATTTAGATGGAGCACCCCTGAGACATTGATGGAGACACATAGAGCAACACATTTCTTCTCAAAAGTGTATCTCATTTAATAAAATAATGTGAGCCTGTGATGGACTTGCAACCTGTCCAAGGTGTACCCCGCCTCTCGCACAGTGATTGCGACCCCTGCGATCCGAAAAAGGAGGAAGTGGGTAAAGATAATGGATGGATAATGGTTGGATGGAACTTGAACCCCACTTTACCTTTGGTGTTTATCCTTCCATTGATCTTTCATTACGCTTTCAGTTCAACATTCTTTGATACAGTAGATCATTAGCTATCTCACAGGCAGTGAGAACTGTGGCTGGTAATGGGAAAATCCACCTGTCACCACTGGTGCTCCACAGGGATGTGTTCTTTGTCCACAATTCTTGCTTCAGCATCAATAATGGGCTGATCTTGGACCCACTTATCAAAGTTCAACATTTTTCAAATCACACTATAGTCAACAGAGTCATCCAAGATGGCAATGAATCTATAAGAAGCTCAAGACTTGGTGTATTATGATGGACTTTGACATAACTATCAACATTGCACTTCCTGACTATATCCCAAAGCCCCAAGTCAAACTTTGGTCACCTTAATGTTTTAGAGAACATTTTCTTTTCAGTACCAGAAGTGGAAGACTTACATCAAATCCATTCTTAAAGAGGAATGGCAGCATATGTACTTTCTGCTGCAACTAAGGAAGCATGGTCCCCCACAGGAGCTATTAATACAGTTCTGCACAGCAGTCATTGAGTTTGCCCTGCACACATCCGTCACAGTCTGGTTTCAAGCTGCCACAAAACAAGATAAAAACAGACGAACAGTAAGGACAGCTGAGGAAATCGCTGAGGTTTCTGTGCCCTCCCTCCAAGACTGGTTCACCTTTAGACAATGCACACAGACACTCACAACTACTATTTTCTGACAGAGATCACAGAAACCTGAACACTGAAAACATCAGACACAAGAACGTCACCCAGTGGCATTGTCTACTATAATTGCTGACAATCACAATTTAACATGCTTGACAGCACCAAACTGTTCCAAATTTACAAACCACATTGTACCCCTCCATTTTTTTTTTTTTTTCATGTAGGGGTTGCACTGTACCTAAATGCAAGAAAAACTCTAAAAAACATATTGGAAATACTGAGTTTTTCATATCCTGATGCATGCTCAATAATCCAGGTAGAAAGATCTAAAAAAGTTAAGTCTGGTCCTCTGGACGTTTTTTATTTATTTATTATTATTTATATATATTTTTAAACGTCCAGAGGACCTGACCTAACTTTTTAAGACTGAGCTTTTCAGTTTGTCTTAAGACAGAGACATCAACAGCTGGAAGAAAAATTCCTCTAGCATTCACTAATATATATATATGACTCATAATTCAAGTCACATTAGGCCTGTCACGATAACAAATTTTGCTGGGTGATTAATTGTCTCAGAAATCATTGCAATAAACAATAATATTGTTTGAAATTTGACAATAATTAGTAACTGTCAAACTTAATAAGAAATGTTGGTTAATTTGTTTTGAGTATAGTACCTTTTTTGACCAGTGGATGGCTGTATAAGACTGTTTGAACCTGTCTCTTTAAGAAAAATGCGAGGGAGGCCCCTTGACGTGACATGGGCTGTGTCTCAATTCAGGGGTTGGGTCCTCATGAGTGCGCATTTGTCGGCCGCATACGTCATTGCCCCGCGTGGAGGACTGTCCCAATTCGAAGACTCCTCCTCATGCGGCCGAGGAATGCGGCCTACTTCCTGTCGAAATCCGAGGATGCATCCGTGGATCCTTCAAGACGGAGGCTATCCCAGAATTCGTAGCGCCAGCAGAGATTTTGCGGGGGGTTGGGACTTTCTGTGTGCAGGGGCGGACTGCTGCGTGTTGTTGAGTCATCAGCTCGTTCTAACAACAACCTCAGCGCAAGCTGAATCTCATTAAAATTTAACTACAGAAATGACTAAAAAATATTTGTTAGCTGAATATATATTAGTGTTTCTGAGTTTAATGTTTGTTAATAACTGATTACAAATCAGCTTATTTTACACGTGCGTAGCAAGGGTTTTCTGAGGGGCGATCGGTTAAAAGATAGAGTGAACCTACAAAAGGCAAGTTGCTCTGTAGGGCAATACATAGTTCCCACACATGTGACTAGAATTCCGGAATTCTGGAATTTCTGCCATTTTAGTAGTCAGAAAATGTTGAAGAGCTATTTTGTAAGTTCCAACCTTTCAATTTAATATTTTTAACTATGCATTTCTTTTATTACTTATATCAAATATTGTTTTATAATTGCTTGTTTGAATTTGGTGCCTTCATAAGACGTGTTTAATGAAATTTCTTTGAACTTTTTCATTTTGCTTTCCTCTGATAGCCATGTGAATTGATATTTCCCAGCTATAAACCTTATCAAATAATATGTATTATTTTTCAAACACTGGGACTGTTAAGTTTTAATTATTTTGAATAAAGCAG
This sequence comes from Garcialebias charrua, assembly GCA_038048925.1. Taxonomy (NCBI): domain Eukaryota; kingdom Metazoa; phylum Chordata; class Actinopteri; order Cyprinodontiformes; family Rivulidae; genus Garcialebias; species Garcialebias charrua. The sequence goes on from JBBPBX010005987.1 coordinate 60,315, forward strand.
TTTATCAAGTATCATCCATTATTTTTTTATACTTACACATTAAAAATAATTTTTGTTTTATACTTACACATTAAAAATTACATTTTCAAAACCAACACATGTTGGCATTTTCCTCCTGTTCAAGGTTGTCAACTCCAGCTCTGCGGTGGCACTTACTGTTCAACGGTGTGAATGACAATTTTTTAATTAAAAATCTACAGGTATACTGTATTTATAAATTATTAGTAAACAGTCTACATTCAATACAATAAGACGAATGGACAATTTGTCTTTCTTTCATTTTTAATTTAAATTACTTGAACACACTATTAAAATACTGTTGATTCTCAAAGCTTTTTACATTTAATTGAAAATTACTTAGCTGATTTCGTAATGTAATATTTTCTGTTCTTAATGACTGCAGTTCAAACTGAACCTGACTTTCAGAAACAGGTGTATATTCTGTACAGTCATTTGCACCCTCTTGCTGCTGCTGCTGAACCGTGCACACTGGAACTGTTTACTCCACTTCAGGTTGGACGAAGTTCCTCATTGGTGTAGCCAAAACCTCAGGTTCAGAGACTGCACCGAGTTCTAGGACAGCCTGCGCACACTGGAGATGTTCCTTTGAGCGAACTCTTTCTTTCACTCGTCTGTACCTATAATTAAGATAAACATAAATGTTTATATATGTATACATATATATATATATATATATATATATATATATATATATATATATATATATATATATATATATATATATATGTTTGCGTCTAGGTAATAAGACAACTTTTCTGCTGAAAAGAAATCACATTACTACAGCAGACATTTTTACAAGTTAAAAATTACATATTTATAAATATTCAAATATCAAAGTAACGATAAGTTTTTAATTAATATTACAATTATTAAAAATGACATTAATTTATATACCTGTTCATCTTAGACTCCGATCTTTGATGTTCCTTATCTGCCTTTGTGGGAGTGAGCACCAGTCGACTTCAATGTAGGAGCCCAGTCTGGGTTTGACCTGTCGTACGTGTGCAGGCCATCCTGAACAACATAAAAAATTTAACAGAAGCAATTATTCAAATGTTGGAAGTTATACCCAAAACATTACATTTTAATGTAATATTTTCTGAACAGACACATTCCCAATGCTTTATTCACACATGAAAACAAAAGGGAACCAAAATCAAAACAATGACAATGTCACAGTGTTCAAATATTATCTATTTGAAATATGTGTATGTATACATACACAGTGTACGTATACAGTACATACAGCATTATATACTGTGTACTCTCAGCTCTGCATATACATACTGTGAACTCTCAGTTACTGCCACATCAAATTTTAGCTCAAAAACTGTAAAACTGTCAGTGATACAAACATTTTTGTTTCCAATATATTCAGGTAGCGATAGGAGCCATCTTAAATTGAGTTATCCTAAAGCTTATCAGTTGTAAATGTCCGTCCAGTGATTAGTTTCAGAAAGTTTCATATAAATCTGTCCCTGCTGAAACCCATCTGTTCTCTCTGGCGTTTCATACTGTGTGAGCTGACTTTGTGTACATGTATATACAGCATTTTATCCTGTGTTTTCATTTTAATGCTGTTCTTATACATTTTATTATAATTTCACTGCTGTAAATGTCATAGTTTTACCATTAGTGTGTTACTGTTTCTGTAATTTTATTGTGATGCACCAGTTGAAACAGTTTGTCGTGTGGGTCCATGGGTTATTTTGCTAACAGACAGACTGACTACAAGCGTTTACGTGTGTGTCAGCCTGATGTCACAGGGTAAATAAAGGTTCAAAATACATTATTAACAAGCAGCTTCCTAACAACAGAGAGTCGAGGTTAAACACGAGCGAGACACTTTGTTGTCGTGTGTTACGGTGTGGATGTTAGCATGTAAGCATAGCATTGCTAAGCTAGCGACAGTAACAGAGGAGCTAGATCATGAAAAAAACTGTTCAAACACACACAGTTTCGCTAAGTTATTCACATTGAATTTTGGCTTACCTGAAGTGATCGGAGCATACTTTTGATGTTGACGATGGCAAATCCTTGCGGTTAATCTTACACAGCCAGACTCGCCAACGTTCAGTGGTGAGCGCTTCTGTATCTGGTCCTTTGTGCTTCCTTATTTTCGGAATTACGTAAAATTTACGCTTGGCAATTGCTGGCAATTGCTCGATTGGTACAACCACTAACCTAACACGAAATAACCATTGCAATTATTTACAAATAAACAACCGCGAAAAAAACACTGCTCGTAACCTATGCTGCTACTAGTGGTCAGGAGTGGAAGTATCACCAACTAAAATGGCGGACCACTCGGAAATGCCCATTATGTGACGTCACATGGGAACTATGTATTGGTTAAGCATTGGCTTGGCGCGCAGATCTTTTTCTCGAAGCTGGTTCGAATCTCACTCGGTTCGGTTAAAACTTATTTTACATTTGTCTTTTATTGGATAAAAAAAAGGAGTTTCACAAACTCCTTCTTTTTAATCTCAGTCCTCATTTTTTTATCCAATAAAAGACAAACGTAAAATAAGTTTTAACCGAAACGAGTGAGATTCGAACCAGCTTCGAGAAAAGGATCTGGGCGCCAAGCCAATTGAGCTACTGGGCAACTTGCTTTTTGTAGGTCCACTCTATGTTTTAACCGATCGCCCCTCTGAAAATCCTTGCTACGCACATGTAAAATAAGCTGATTTGTAATCAGTTATTAACAAACAGTAAACTCAGAAACACTAATATATATATTCAGCTAACAAATATTTTTTAGCGGCGTCCCTTCTCTTTCCACACACACACCAAGCGCGCACACACTTCCCACCCACTTCAAGAGAACGCCCCACCCACTTCAAGGCCGGCTCAACACGTTTGCCGCACGTAAGGCGGAAGTACGTAATCACGCAAACCTGAAGGCTAGACCGTCCCATTTCAGCAGTTTCGTCCAGCCCACCCGGCCTTGTGAGTGCATGGCCTACTCGGCCCAGCCCCTGAATTGAGACACAGCCATGGGCTGTCTCCCCTTAAGTTTTTTTGGTTCTCAAAATGGCGGATGGTCAGCGTGGTTTGAGCTTTTTAGCATGGCATTTGTCACACAAAGCTTTTAATAAAGAAAAATCAGTTAACAACTTCTCAGCTTCTTTTTGCAGAAAAAAAACCTAACAACTTTTTTAGATGAAGGCACAGGTTTCAACCATGAATTTTAGAGCTTCGACGAGACTGAGTTTTTTTTCCTGAGGTCAGCCTGTTAGCTTAGCTCGTAGCTTAGCTTCTCAGCTTAGCTTCTTTTAACGATCCAAAAACACAATTTTGAACAGTTAATAATAATAATAATAATGAATTTAATTTATAACGCACTTTTCATGAACAAAAATCTCAAAGTGCTAAATGTTTAAAATGGATTTTAAAGAGAAAAGAGAAAGGGATGGGTCAGTGAAGAGCACTGGAGTTGAGCTTTTTGTCATCAGTGTCTTGTGTAGAAAGAGAGGGACACGAAGAAACAATAAAGCCGATAAATGAAAATGAGGTTGATAATTTCCATTTATCATGGGATTAATTGATTTATTGTTTATCGCGACAGGCCTAAGTGACATGTTAATCAAAATCTGAAAAGTAACCCAAGTTGAAGTCATTTTAATATTGCCTGAGACTGTGTACAACTTTTTTTCTCAAGGTTGGACCAAAGAGCTATAATCTATCATTTCTCAACATAAGATGATATTGATGTTGGATGATCAGCATTCCTTTAAGAAAGGCTAGGTCTTTAATTTTATGACAGTAGCAAATATGATGCAAACTTCTGTGGTCAGTTTAATTGTAAAACTGAAATAATGAGCTTCACGTTTCAAATGTATTGAAAATGTTAAATTAGTACAAAAATTCTTATTTGGAGCAACATTCTATTGAAAACTTTTTCAGACTTCACATGGAGGACAGTTAAATCTTTTTTTTTTTTTAAACCTGTATTTTATTTTTCTCACTACACAACAACCGATAACTTGATTGACAGATGAATTAAGAGACAACAGCTATGGCTATTTTTGTTAGACTTTTCCAACCTGGTGTTGTCAAAAAGCTGCGTGAGTCCTCTGCATGTCTTCACTTAATCTAGTATCTCAAGTGAGATGTGGGTTGGCAAATTGTGCAACGATAATCAAAGAAACACTCGTAGAAGGAGCTAACAGCACCAATAGCCACTTAAAGATGTAGTAGCTTGTGGGTTTTGTTTTTGAACGTTTGCATATTGGACAGAAATGATTAGTTCATTTGACCTTTAATCGTGTTTTGTGTTTTATAGTCTATCTTCAAACAAGCTAAGGGTAGTTTGTGTTTTTTGATGTGAATCTGTAAAGAAATAGGAGGGTATTACATCACTTTAGAGTACAGACCAGCCTTATTAAGATAGGGATGACACATACCTGAAGCCTATGGCAACCACTGATAAGAACAATTGTCAGCCATTTTGCATACATTAATGTAAGGACACGTCTGCTTCCTTACTCACATGGTATTGGGTGAGCAAGTATTATGCCATCTCTCTATAAGAAAATCATATGATTAGAGACTAAGTTGGCTTAAGCCTGTCTTTGTGGGGTTTCTTCTTGGTCTACTGGGCTAAAACGGAGTCATCTACATGCATGACTTGGTAACAGAAAGGCAGACAATGCAAATATGAAATATAGTTAATGATCTAGAAACAACAAAAAGCTTTCTGTGTCTAAGGCTATTAAATTGGCAGCCAGTTTTAATGTCTCTTTGTTGCTGCAGACAAGGATGCTAAGACGGGAGAGAATTGATAACATGTTGCCAAAGGCATTTGTCAACTCAGAGATTCTACATAAGTATTTTGGTAAAGGACAAAGTGAATGTGGCTGTGTCGTGCTCACAAAATGCTGCTTTCCACCACCTGACTCCGAGATGTAAAATGTCACGTTGTCCCTGAAAGCATCAGCTTTCAAATCGCTCCACGCTCAAATGCATCACCGCATGGTGACAGTGCAACTTTGGCAACAAAAATAAAGGCAGCGAACAGTTCGTTTTGATGGATTACCTATTTCAAGCTAGATTTAAGTCTCTGAAAGATGATTTCTGTAGTGCACTGAAATGAATTAAAAACAGCAGCTGCCTTGAAGACAGAAATCCAATCTAAAAAGTTTAGGAATAATGATCAGCAGTAATTTCACATGTACATATTTTATGTTTTCATGAAAAACTAATGATCTGCTGCATTAATTCTTAAAGGATTTCCTTTCATTTCACAATGTAGTTGTTCTTTCATGTCAGGCTCTGCCACAATGCAGCACCGATTCTTTTTCTATTTTTTTCCAATTCTGCCCATCTACCCAGATGGAAGGTTTTACAAGGCTGGAGTCTAACACTCCTATAGACATATTTGCTTTATGGAGGGCTTTGGGTGGACTACTAATAAGCTCAGATTCACACACAAGTGCTATACCCCACCAAAAAAAAACATGCCACTGGTTTTGCAGAAACCCAGACGACGTGCTTAATGCCATGTCCACAAGTGGGCAGTAAATAGTGCAGTTGGTTCAGTTTTTTTTCTGCTCATAATCATTGAACTTGCCATAAACTGGAAGGGTGTGTGTGTGTGTGTGTGTGTGTGGGGGGGGGGGTGATCGGTGGGTGGCTGTGTGTCAGGTAGCAGCCACAGTGATAGCTCTTACTCAGTGCAGTGATGAGAGAGGAGAGACTGCAGTGGTATACAGCTGGCATTTTATAACTCTGCAACACTCCTTCTGGCTGCTTGTCCCCTCATTTTGCTGCCTCACTCTTTCACACTATCACCCCTTCTTTTCTTTCCTCTATTACAGATTCTAGAGGCTCTTTTCTCCCCTCGTTTATATCTCACCTGCACAACTCCCTCTGTTTCTGTTTAAAGTCATTTAGGTCATTTAGCTGCTCTTTCTATCCCACTCGCTGTCTTTTGTGTTCATACTCAACTTTTCTTACCTCGTCCCTTTTTTCAGCTCTCTCGTCTCCTTCTACCACATTCCCCACATCTGTAATATCTCTCTTATTGCAAGCCATCAAGGCTCTCCACCGCACCGTGTGAATGTCTAATGGATCTTGTGTTATTTACAGGCCTCTCCCTATCAGTCTCCGTTCAACATATCTCCTGTCCTCCTCTTTCCTGTAACTTTTCAGCGGATTCGGATGTTGTCAGTCCATACAATGGGCGCTATCAACTATTATCAGACCCATAGTCTATCGGAGAAACTGTCCAAGCCACCTCCTAACATGTTTAAAAGAACGTTATCAGCGTTATAATCACTGTTATCAGGCAGCCTGTTTCCGTCAACCCGGAAGTGGTGTGTTTTTGTGTTTTTCAGCTTATGTAACCGTTTCCCTAAACCTAACCTTAACCCTGACCCAAATGTCCAACCCTAAACCTAACCCCAGCTCACCATTGTGCCTAAACCTAACCAAGACCCTAAACCTAACCTGTTCCGTCAGTGAGGACTGAACTTGGAAAAAGGGCCTTCTCCTACTCCGCTCCTGCTTCATGGAATATCTTACAAAAAGATCTGAAGCTCTCGACCTTGACTTCTCTAAATGGTTTTCAGAATCTGTTGGAATCCTGGCAAAAACCAATGCAGATCTGTTCCTGTCTTTGATTTTATACGTCTACCTTATAATGTTTTGCTAGTTTTTTGATACTTTGTAAAAAAAAAAAAAAAAAAAAAACTTTTTTTTTTTTTTTTTCTTCTCTCTTTTGTTTTCTATTGTTTATTGTTTGTTTGTTTATTGTTTATTGTTTAAGGAAATTATACCACTGCTGTTCATTGTTCTTTAGTTTTAGCAGGTCGCTTTCGTAAATGAGCCCTTGAGGTTCAAAAGATTTACCTGACTAAATAAAGGTTGAATGAATGAATGAATGAAAATCGAAACCTAACCACTTAGCTAAAGACAGAACCTATTGTCATGCATTGTAACGGTGATAACGTACCTTTAAACCTCCTAGGAGGTACAGGAGGGGCAATCTGACCGCTACGAATGGGGATGATGACGGACATTTTGACCGATACGTATGGTTGATAACATCCGAAGCGGGTGCAGCGGGTGAACTTTTCCACCTGTCTTCTGCTTTAACCTGCTTCCTCGTACATTATTTACTAAACAGGAGCCATCCAGCTGCTTATACACAGCATAATGCCTCCTACCCACCGCCCCCGGCGTCGGGCGGCCGAAGCGGCCGGATAACACCGGTTTACATTCAAAGTCTATGGAGGAGACGCGTGGAGTCACGGGGAACAAGGAAGCGGCGAGATTCGAGTGATCGAAGCGGCGCGACGGCAGCCTGCACACGCACGCGCGCGTCGCCGTCGAGCCGCAGACGTCCCAAATGTTGATCTCTGGCGGCTCGACGCATCCGGCAAACAGTCGGGAGAGCCTCGCTATCTGATTACACAACCACAACGGGACTTTTTTCGGACTTTTTAAACTCACCGGATCCAGCCTCCAGGAATTGGACCCAAACTCCGGTAAGAAACGTGGCATTTTTACAGTTGCTGCTGACAGGCTGCTGTACTCTCCAGTGTAGATCACCCCAAACATAAAAAAAAGTTTTAATCTCATCGAAGACCGTCGGAGGTGCAGTTAAAACAACAACTGAACCCGGAAAACAAGCCAGAGACCCCTCCCTCTGCTACCCCCTAGTGTACGTCATCAGACGGTGTTCAGTGGTTCAGTGGAACCATGACCAGCGGCCAAAAGGGGACGGCAGGAGCGTTTGCAGTTGTGCGGTGGGTAAGAGGCATAAGAGTTGCCCATGAGACACAAAAAAGGATAGAGTTGTGTGTATGTATACTGTATATATATTCTTCAGAGGAACCACAAGAACGCTTCTTGCCACAGAGCACAATTGTGTACATGAAGAGCTTCACATTTTTAAATACAACAGAATAGGGTCATGATGTAAATAGAAAAGCGTATTTTTTCTCCTGGTTTTTAAAAGCATTAACCTGTCAGACATAAGAGATGATGGGATACACACATGCACACACAGTTTGTGTCTCCTGGCTATTGCCAAGACAGATTGCCATTCAATCGTTTTGTGCTGAGGGGGAGTATTGCTCATTGCGCTCTCATGTTGCCAATATCTTCCCTGATCATTCTATGGATCTGAGCTGTTGCAGAAATGGCTGGGTCATGTGTTTTTCCTGTACCTATGGTTTCTGATAAACAGCCCTTTTGGTCCAGACCACCTGTAACCCTCATAATTACTTTTTGATCAAGTTATAGATTCATTTTGCGGCAGAATGTTCCAATAAGTATTGAGTAATGAGTATGGGGTATTTCTGTTTTGCCTGTTGGTAACTGTTACCTGCAACTTTGTGACTATGTATTTTCAAATAAATACTATTATTTTGATGTGGTAAAAAGTGTAATTTGAATATAATCAACTTTTTTACTTTATGATATTCAAATTGGTTTGTACATTTATTGAGCAAATATTTCCTGGTACCAACTTTAAAAATGCAAGAACTGTCAGTTGAACCAAAAAGTCATTTAAGAATGGCTCCTGCTCAGTCTACTCATGAGCCAATTTAGCATAACAAGTTTCAGTATAATATTTCAAGCCTGATGTGAGCATTGCATCATTATTTTAGGACTTAAATGTAACATCATGATCCAACAGAAGACTGTCCCATTGTTGCATTTCACAAGCTTTATTAAAAATACAATAATAAATGCTAAACTGAACATTTCTTTTCATGTGGGATTAAATTAGTCAAAGCCTGAACCCTTTTCATGACTTTTATTAGTGATAAATAAAACATTTTGCCTCATTAACTCCTAGTTGTATTGACTGTGAGCCACTCTGTCATGGCCATACAGGCCTCCAAAGTCTCCTCCAGGGACCCCATGTGGACACCTGGCTAGATTGCTTGTGTTTTTGGGTCCATCGTTGTAATTGAAAAATATACTGTTGATGTACAGCTATGTCAAGCTGTCACACTCCTGCCTCTCTGTTAATGTAAAGTTGTTGACCTCCGGAGGAAATACCCACCTGCTCTGCTCTGTAATAAAAACGCATGATCTTTTGTCCCCCTGCTCTATGAATGGAGTGTTTACAGAGTCATTTTATGTTCAAATGAGTTGGAGCGTTTACAGCACCGAGGTTTTACGGTGCTTGTTCAATGCACGTGTTGTATTTGCTGCTCCTGGTTGTTTTGTGTTTGCAAATTGTTCATCCTTTTTTAAGTTTTTTATTGTGTGATGAATTAATACTAACTCATTGTAATATTTATCCCTCACTGCCATGAACGGCAGCAAATGTACACGTGCCAGTCTGTTAGCAAAATCCTACATGAAAATCTCATGACAGATTTTAATTAAGCTTGTGAAAGGTAATTATTGTAAAAGTGCATTACAAATATTGAGCTTAAATATGGTGTGGTGGTAGCTGAGAGTCATCTCCAACTCATACTTTGAGCACTAACAGGTCACTGAAGCTTTGTTTAAAGCTTTGGTGTGCAAGGCAGCAAACAATATGCCTTTCTTCATGGAAAATTGATAATAATGTTTAATTTGAACCTCGATTCATAGAATGCATGTTGATACTACATATCTACAATGTGTACACTTTACTTTTTTATACTTTCTTTCCTCATGTTTCTCTTCCTTTTTCTTACCTAAACGATAAAGGCAGCGCTTCACAACGAAGCTGCAGCCCCCCGCACCCCCGTCTACCCTTGTT
>JBBPBX010005988.1:0-10314 GCA_038048925.1 Garcialebias charrua
TGTAAATGTTCAATGTTTTCAAGGTACTATGTTTTTCAAATTGCAAATTGCAAATTTCAACAGCCGAGACAAAAAACAAAAAGTGCTGATATATGGACATTAAATGAATGAGTACTGAATCCATTGTTGATGTGATCTCCTGGAACGTAAGAGGCCTTAGGAAACTGATCAAACTCAAAAAAGTAATGAATAGACTTAAACAATATCAGCCCAAAGTGGTTTTTTTACAAGAAACACACTTACTTGCGAACAAATATTGTTAAACTAAGAAGAAGATGGCCAGGTCAAGTTTTTTCAAGCTCATTTTCTCCACATGCTAGGGGAGTAGCAATTTTGATTCATAAATCTTTACCTATTGGTATAAAAAAGTTATCACAGACTCTGCGGGGAGATTCATAATAATCCAAGCCTCACTAATGAACCAAAATTTTGTTTTGGTTAACCTATATGGTCCCAATGTAGACGATCCTGATTTTTATAATAATTTGTTTCTTTCTATTACAGCTTTGCATGGGGATGTAGTCTGTGCTGGAGACTTTAACTGTACTTTAGACCCGAATCTTGATAGATCATCAGGATTAGATTCAACACACCTTAAAAGTAGATGGGTTATACAACATTTTACGTCTGAACTTAACTTAAGAGACATATGGAGAATCCAGAATCCAACAAAGAGAGAATATTCGTGCCATTCAACTACCCATAATAGCTATAGCCGTATTGATTATTTTTTAATTTCAAATTCTTTAGTTGCGAGAATTAAAGATTGTGCATATAATAGCATATTAATCTCCGACCATTCATTAGGCATACTTAAAATTTCACCCACAACTGTAATTAGACGTAATCCTATCTGGCGTTTAAAACCACACTGGTTACAAATGCCTAAATTTCTGAAATACATTGAAAAAAATATTGATGATTACTTTGACTTTAATAAATCTGAGACTACAGCAACTATCAGATGGGAAGCATTCAAGGCATTTATACGAGGTCAAATGATGAGCTACACAAAAAACGAAGTTAATAAAACTCTCATGGAGATGGTAAAACTTGAAGAACAAATAAAAGAGACCGAGCTCGAGATAAATCTAAAAGGTTCTAAAGAAAAACAAAAAGAATTGCTAATATTGAGGGCAAAATATGATGAACTATCAACAAATAAAGCTACATCAGAGATATTCAGATTGAAACAATCCTACTACGATCGGGGAGAGAGGGCAGGGAAACTTCTAGCCTGGCGCATTAAGGCTATACAGAATGAGAGGGCAATAAATGAAATTACAACTGGAAATGATAATACTAGCGATCCTCAAAAAATTAATGATCTTTTTAAAGATTATTACTCAAAATTATATACGTCTAAAGGACACATACCACAAGAGTCGTTAAATTCCTTTCTCAATTCAATAAACACTCCCACACTTAGTGAAACAGCTAAATTAGAACTGGATATACCAATAACTATAGAGGAACTCTCAAATGCAATAGATAAACTAAATTCAGGAAAGGCACCCGGCCCAGATGGGATTCCTATGGACTTGTATAAAATATTTAAAAACAAATTATTACAGCCCCTCCATAATATGATAGCGGAAAGCTATAACTTTAAAGAATTACCTCCCTCATTGAGAAACGCGATCATCACAGTCTTACCTAAACCCGGGAAACCTCACACTAGATGCGAATCTTTCCGACCAATCTCTCTTATAAACTCTGATGCCAAAATAATATCCAAAGTACTAGCAATTAGGCTTGAGAAATTTTTACCGTATCTTTCTAATCCTGATCAGAATGGTTTTATTAAAGGGAGGCAAGCCCATCACGGTATCCGTCGCGTACTAAATATAATTCATGAAAATTATGAACATCCCGATACAGCTTTACTTTCACTCGATGCGGAAAAAGCATTCGATAGAGTGGAACATAATTACCTCTATAGAGTTCTTTCTCAATTTGGCATGGGAAGTTATTTCATAAATTGGATTAAAATAATTTATAACAAGCCCAACGCCTCAGTTATAACTAATAATATAATATCCAAACCATTTAATCTAGCTAGGGGCACGCGTCAAGGATGTCCTCTCTCGCCCCTGCTCTTTATCCTAGCAATTGAGCCATTAGCTATTGCCATAAGGAATAATCAAAATATACACGGTATCAAAATTAAAAATATTGAATCTAAAATTGGACTCTTTGCCGACGACATTATTTTAATGTTGTCTAAGCTGAATTGCTCAATTCCCCAACTACTCAAGATTATCAATGAGTTTGGATATATTTCCGGTTATAAACTTAACGAATCAAAATCTGCCATCCTTTTTTTAAATCAAGCTGAAAGAGAGACTCCACCAATTCTAACCACATTTCAGGTGGCAAAAGACAGCCTTACTTACTTAGGCATTAAAATTACTCCAAAAATGGATGATCTGGTTGGTGCAAATTATACGCCGGTGACTAACTCAATAAGAGAATCAATTGACAGATGGTCTACCCTGCCTATATCTATGATTGGCCGTATAAACACTCTTAAAATGAACGTGCTTCCTAAATTTTTATATCTTTTTCAGGCTATTCCCCTTAATCCTCCCGATGGATTTTTTAATAAAATCCAAAAAATCTTCAATAAATTCATTTGGAATAACAGACGAGCTAGAGTACGTTTATCATTACTATACCTTCCATATGATAGAGGAGGACTGAGGGTACCAAACCTCAGATGGTATTACTGGGCTTCCCAACTTTCTAGTGCATCTTGTTGGTTTTCACCAACTATCCTGCCGTGGGTAAAAATAGAAAATATAAACACCTCTACCTTATCCCTAAATTCATATCTATACTCAAGGAAAAGCAAAGATTTAATAAAAAACACTTCAAACCCTTTTGTTAAAAACACTATCCGAGTATGGTACGATGTACATAAATTTAAAAATGAAACACCAATATTATCCCAGTTTTCTCCGATCTGGGGCAATATGTCATTTGAACCAGGTAGGAAAGATATGGGTTTTAAAACATGGTATTCAAAGGGTTTATGCAAAATCGCTGATTTATTTGATAAAGGGATAATGGTCGGCTTTGAAGATTTGAAACAGAAATTCAACATTTCAAATAACCATTTTTTTAAGTTCTTGCAAGTTAGAAATTTTATCTTAAGTACTCAAAAATCGATAGCATTACCTACTCTTACTTCTATAGAAGAGTTAGCAACAAACAGTCAGTTAAGGAAAGGTCTAATATCTTGCTTTTATAACAGTATCAAGGACAGCTCTCAGACCTCCTCAGAAGACAAAAGAATTGCATGGTGTGAGGACTTGAAATGTAATATATCAGTAGAGGAATGGCAGAGGGCCTGTTTGAAAGCACAGACGCAATCTATTAATACTCAATTTAAATTAATCCAATACAAATGGCTGATGAGAACATATATTTCTCCAACACTACTAAATAAATTTAATCCCAACAATCCTGACACATGTGCCAAATGTGGGGATAAAGGCACTTTGACTCATTGTCTTTGGGAATGTCCAGAGATTCAGAAATTCTGGAAGGAGGTTTTGGACAAAATTTCACTCATTATCGGTACTAAAATTGATCCGTGTCCAAGGTTGTGTATCCTAGGAATCTTCTCTACTCAAATCCAATTAAATAAGAGTGATCAAAAATCCATAATGTATTGTCTGGTCCAGGCCAAATATAGTATAGCCAGAGCCTGGAAATCTGTAGTTAGGCCTCAAATAAATACTTGGATGTCTACATTATCAAGCTCTCTTGCCTTGGAGAAACTTACATTTATGATTAAGGGTAAATATGATGTGTTTAAAAAAATATGGGATAAATTTTTGATTTTTTTGGAAAATACGAATACTTATGAGGAATGACTGATGGTAAAATTAAGCTAGTCTATGCTTTCTTTGGTATAGTAGCATTGAGTGTGTTAACTTTATATTAAGTTCAAATGTATTGATTGAAAATTGTATGAAACTGAATCACTAAGGACTGGATGTCTAGCCCTAAGGAGAACAAGGGCTTCACTTTACGTTTAACATGGGGACAATGATTAAATCTCATCGACAAAATCTTGCCATCTATTTCTGGGATAACAAATTGAATGTATTTTTGTTGTAGTTTTGTCTCACGGTAATTGAATAATATTTGTTACCTTGAATGTTTTTTTTAGTTGTTTTTTGTGTTTTCGTTGGGTTTGGTCTAATGTTTTGTGCATTTGTGAGTTATTTGTCTGTATGTCTTTTTTTGAAAAAAAAAAAAACAATAAAAAGATTTTTGAAAAAAAAGAAAGAAATACACCTCATCACATAAAGAACTCCATTGATTTTGCCAACAAAGTTTAATGTTTGAAGCTAGCCTCAGGAGAAACCCTTGTATCATATGTAGCACCTCTGCACACTTTATGCTGAAAACCTAAAATGGAGGGTGCTTGGGTTCGGTATCAATCTGGTACCCCAATCGGCGTGCAGCACCAATGACCTAGTTTAATACAAATAGCACCCAGAGAAACAGGATAATTTGAGGCAAAATGATTCAGCCTTAATTTATTAAACTAAATAACCTAATAGTGAGTGACAGGAAGTTTAACTAGTCACCACCATAAACTTTATAGCCGGAAAACTCTTAAAATTTAAACAAAATACCTCTTCACATAAGGCAGAACAAAAGGAATATTACAGGTCTCTTTTTTTTTTCTTTTCACCAAAGAACAACAGTAAATGTCCATGTACATCAATATACACAGTCCTGTACAAAATGTAACCCAGTCAATTTATTACTCACAACCTCCAGAAGAGTGGGAAAAACGTTGCAGGCCTGTTACAAAAACCCAGAGTTTTTTTACATCCCAGAGGAAACTTTGAGAACGTTGCAATAGACCTTTTACCAGTTGACGTCATCACGCAAAGCTCGGCAGAAACGAGCGTTCTGATTGGACGGCAAAAAGCCGAAACCGGATGCCGGGGGTTAGGAAGGAGCCGAGGAGCTTCGTAATGATAGAGAGTTGTAATTTAGAAGCTTGATTTCTTAAAATAGTGGACAACCACTGGTCAAAATGCCTGAACATTGTGCCGCAGATACGAGAGGAGGTGATTGTGTGCGCTGATGGAAAATGGTGAACTCCTTCAGGCTTTTTGCGGATGTCCAGCAGGGTGAGCCGTTGTGTGTAGTTGTCAACAACCTGTATTATCCAAGCGTCAGAAATAAATGTTTTAAATTTCTCACACCAATACTTCTGATATTTAGACTGGTTTGGTTATTGTTACAGGTTCAACATCTTCTGTTAGCTGCTATAACTAGCGCCATGTCTTCATAATGAGCCGTCAGTATAAGCACAGTATGTAAACAAAAACATGACGTTTGAGTCACACAAATGTTCACAGCGTCCTTATTTCTTATTTGATTTCTGTAAACTATGTCTTAAATTAAGCCTGAGACAATTGGTGATGTTGTGATGTGAAAAATAATAACTATCCCAAGTGATAGCTTTCCTAGGGAAATTTAATTATCTTTGATTTACTAATGCACTTATGCTGTTTATACAGCTTACACTTTAGACGTAACATGTGTGAAAATCTTAAATATATTACAAACAATATATTTTGCATGTGAATTCCATAATGACACATACAATAGTTGTATATTGTGTTTGTGATTGTTTTTGCAGAGGATGTGGCTGCAACCATGTTGGAAATACACCAACCTGCACCCAGTTACCTTGTACATGGAAGAGACCAGCCCAAAAACGAACTGCACCTGCTACTTGGATGAGCTGCAAGTTTTAAAGTGAGTTTAATCAGTGTTCCTGAAGACATTTCATATTACGCTTATAACACAAATACCCAGAAAGGTGACTTTCAGTGAAACTTCACCAGAGGCGACAGCTCTACCACCTGTACCACCGTGCTGCCCAGCATAGTAAAAATAAATAAAATCCCTTCTGTTCATCTCCACAGTGCATCTCCTCCCCATTTGAATATCTTGCACCAAAAACATTAAAGTTAACCTGCATTCCCTGTTCAGTTTTAGTCCAGAAAAACTCATCTCAAAACAAAAAAAAAAACATTCAATATTCAAATACCTCATCAAGGGGAGAAAATGGCAAAACAGCTTGCAACATGTTGCTGTTTTTCTAGTTCCACTGAGTAGACACACACCAACCTGGATGCTTCTTATACATTTTGACTTCAACACTGGTGCGGCTGATCATACTAAAGGACACAAAAAGCTGCTGACACCTTGTTAGAGTGCATTTTGCTGAGCTCACGTGTGAGCCAGCAGGCATCTAATTTAAGAAACAAATGAGGTAGGACAAAAAGGAACAGAAGAAGAATTGGAACAATCATCTCATTGGAAATCTTTTCCTGGCTTTTCCCCACTTGTGTAAATAGTTAAACACAAACTGAAAATGTGGCAGAGTCAGCTCTACATGTCTTTATGTCCCTGAAGGAAGGTGTCCCTCATATTACTTCTGTCATTCAAATAGCTCTGGGTGGGCAAACTTTTCTTCCAGAGGGCCAAAATTAAAAATAAAATAAAAAGTACATTTTCATTTGTGCTGAAATCCTAGACCTCATCTGAAGGTGTAAAAGAATCTGAAGGTTCTCTGCTGTTTAAATTATATATACAGTAAGTAGTCATTTTCAAAGATTTGACCAAAATGGCTATAACTCCATAATTTTCCATCACAAAATAATCTTCTAAACTTTCACATGAAAGATGAAGATGATATGTGTATCTTCAAAGAATGCTGGGTCTTTAATTTTACAAAAGCTTTCTCAGACATGTATAATGCAATAAACCATGCTCTGAGAGGACAGTGGTGTATGCCATCTTACATGGAGGAGTAGGGTTGGTTGGTGGGTAGCAGTAAAGGCCAAGAACTGGTATAAGTGTCCTGTAATAAAATCTCCTGGGATATTATCATCCATCCATCCATCCATCCATCCATCATTTATCTTTACCCACTTCTTCCTTTATAGGCCATGGGGGTCACTGGTGTCCATGTCCAGCTATCACTCTGAGAGAGGGGGGAGACACCCTGGACGCGGAGCAAGTCTATGTTTCATAAAAGCGGTGTAATGTTAGCATAAAATGGGGAACAACAAACATACAGTACTACTGTTAGTGCCTTGTTGCTCTTAAATGTTAAAAAAAAGACTCTGGACCAGGGGTCACCAACGCGGTGCCCACAGGCACCTGGTCGCCCGCCGGGACCACATGAGTTGCCCGTGGGGCATGTTCTAAAAATAGCACTCATCAAGGAGCACCACCTAAAAATCATCATTAATTATATATTTTTAATTTAAGAAATGGTATTTGCAAGGCTGTAGGCTATATTTGAAATGAAAATGATTAATACATTTTTTTAATGAATAGTTTTACATATACAGTATGTAAAACTACATATACAATCTTGTCTGGGGTCAAAGTTCAGAATCATGCATAGACCACTCCCAACTCTTCAGTGGTGCAACTACAAAAGGCTAAAATTGCAGGAAAATGTAAGAAAACATGTTCACAGTGACTGGGAGGAAGAGGTCTTTTTACAGTTGTGAAAGACAAGAGTGTCTGTGTCTCATTAGTGGGCTGTGGCAACAGCAAAACAACATGGACTGACACTCACAAGCTAACATGTTAGCCTCAGTGCTAACTAGCCCTTGTGGCTCACAACAGGCAGAAGAATGTGAGCACAGCTTTGAGCAGGCAGATGTTTTTTCCTGAGGCGTTTTCAGATGAGGTCTTGAAAAAAGCAATTGTAAAAAATATGTGAAAAATAATTTCTTTAAAAACAGTAAAATATCATTAGTTAAAATTATTTTATATGTACAACACTTCGTTGCAGCTGTGGTTGTTTTGAAGGGCTTTATAAATGAAGTATTATCATTATTATTTAAAATGCTGCAGATCTGAGGATCATTAATAATGTTATATGATTAATTTAAAAATGTCACTGTTTATTACATTACATTACTGATAATTTGTAGCTACAAGTTAGAGTTCTTCTCAAGTGTCATGAATGCAATAGTTATTGCAATCAGGGCTTGATTGGAAGATTTTATTGTTAACAGTTCTTAAAAATGTTACAGAAGTTGTTAATAGTAAAAGGCATATTTTGAATGAATGATACAAATGTTTTCATTCCTACAAAACATGCTGGTGAAGATTCTCAGTCATCCACGACATGATAAAATCAAAAAAAGGCGTCCAATACAGAAACAAATTCAGAAATTCCTACAAAACAGTTAATAAAATATTTTAAAATACACTGAATTTCAAATGTTACTGATTGAGATTAACATAAAATAAATAGTGTTTTATGTTTAAATTGAGGGGCCGAGATGGTGTAGAGGCAGGGCGGTCACTGCATACCTCGCTGTGTCCCTGGGCAAGACACTTAACCCCGAGTTGCTCCCGGTAGGACTGGCTAGCGCCTTGCATGGCAGGCTACCGCTACCGGTGTATGAATGTGTGTATGAATGGGTGGGTGGCTGGTACTGTGAAGCGCTTTGGGGCCCCTCATAGGGGCCTGGAAAGTGCTATATAAGTAAGCTCCATTTACCATTTACCATTTAAATATCAGTTTTATAATAAGTCATCCATTATGCCCTCTTGTTTAGGACTGGAGCCAATCTCAACTGCTTTTGGATGAAGGCAGGGGACACCCAGGACAGGTCTCCAGTCCATCAGAGACAGACAAATAGACAAACAACCATCCACACACCCAGACACAGCTAGGAACAATTTACATCCACACAGAAGTCAAAAAAAGGGATTCAACCTGGGGACTCAAGTTCTTCATTGATAGTTCTAATCACTAATTATCAATAACAATTGATCACCTTTACCAAGCTAAATCCTTACTGATAATCACTGTGTGGAGTCTTTAATAATACAGATCAGATGTGATCAGGCAGTCAAGTATTCACGTGTGTAAATGTATTATTATTAATACAATAATTAAAGGTGGGCCATGCGAATTTTTTTTGAATCAAACAAGTAGCCCTTCATGTCATTTGGTCCCAATGAAGTAGCTCTCCATCTCAAAAAGGTTGGTGACCCCTGCTCTGGACCATTCACATGATATTCTTTTAGATTATGTTCCATTGGTTTTTTTGTGCATCATTCTGAATTGGTTTCAATCTTACCTTTCTGACCATCAGCATTTTGTCCAACTTAAGAACTTCAAGTCACAGTCCTCCCCAGTTATTTCAGGTGTACCACAGGGTTCTGTTCTTGGTCCTCTTCTGTTTATCATTTACTGTATCTTCTTCCACTTGTTCTCATTTTTATAATTAAATTTTGCTGCAATGTGGATGACACCTAGCTCTACTTCGCCACCCAACGCCACCCTTCCACCATCCTTCCTTTTGGACTGACTCTGTGAAATTAAATTATGGTTTAGTCAAATCTGTCTTAAACTGAACTCCAAGAAAACAGAATTTCTCCTTGTTGGCATCAACTCTATCTTATCCAAATGTAATAGGTTCACAATTAAAGTTGATGATTCCACAGTTTCTCCCTCCCCTACAACTAAGAGTCTGGGTGTCATCCCCGATAGCACTTTATCTTTTGAATCTCATGTCAGTAACATTACTTGGTCTGCATATTTTCATCTTTGAAACATCAACCATCTCCATTCATTTCTTACTCCCACCATTACAGCCATCCTTGTCAATGCTCGTCAACTCTCGATTAGATTACTGTAACTCCCTCCTCTCAGGTCTTCATCTGAAAATCATCCATAAACTTCAGCTTGTCCAAAACATAGCTGCTCAGATCATCACCAGAACTTATTCGAAGGAACACATCACTGTCATTACTATCCTTAAACATCTTCACTGGTTACCCATAAAATATTGCATCAGCTTCAAAATCCTCCATCTCACTTTCAAAGCTTTCCATAACTTGGCACCTCTTTACCTCACTGATCTTCTTTGTTATTACACACCTGCCCGAAGCCTTCGCTCCTCCTTATCCATTTCTCTTGTTAGACGATCCTGCCCACATGACAGCCATGGGATCCAGAGCCTTCTCCCGCAAAGCCCCTCGTCTCTGGAACTCTCTTCCACAGCACATACATAATTCTGATTCTCTGTCTTCATTTAAATCTGACCTTAAAACTCACTTTTTCAAATGTGCTTATTCTGTTTAATGGCATTGTATTTTCTACCATTAATTGTGTTTGATTTTATTGATATCTTTTTTTAAATAGTTTTTTATTTTTGTATTTCTTGTTTGGTGACCTCGAGTGATTTGAAAGGTGCCGTAAAATAAAACGTATTGTTATTATTATTATTATTATTA
>JBBPBX010005988.1:10382-21322 GCA_038048925.1 Garcialebias charrua
TGAGTGAGCAGATTACCCTGGTTCAAATCTTGTTCCAGGGGCCTTTCTAGGTGTAGTTTGCATGTTCTCTCCGTGCATGCGTGGGTTTTCTCCGGGTACTCCAGTTTCCTCCAACAGACCAAAAACATGCATGTTAGTCTGATTGGTAACTCTAAATTGTCTCTAGGTGTGAGTGAGAGAGGGAATGATTGTTTGTCTTATTTGTCTATGTGTCCCTGTGATGGACTGGAGACCTGTCCAGGTTGTCCCCCACCTCTTGTACTGTGATTGCTGGACATGGGCACCAGCGACCCCCACGACCCAAAAAGGAAGACGCAGGTAAAGCGAATGAATGGATGAAAATACATATTTTTGCACCACTTTTAACAACATGACAGCACCATGATATCTTCTTAGAGGATATTCATATAACTTCGAACACTAGCTGTGTTTCCATCCATTTTCATTTCGATTTTTGAGCTAATTTTTGAAATCTCGCAAATATGTAAATACAAATTAATGCGAAGCAGAAGTGTTTCCATCTGCTGGCTTGAAGCGCATCTACCAAGCCACGCACAGCGTCATTACGTCAGACGTCAGCGTCATTACGTCAGACGTCAGCACTGCGCACTGACTGCGCATGTCTACAGTAAACAGGAAGTAGCAGTTGAAAACAGAACCTGGCCACACATCTCGTCAAAATGGAGAGAATATTTCAGGTACGTGTTGCTATCGGTCGAGTTGTATTTATTCTGTCATACAAACTAGTTTTAGCGATGTTACATGTTGTCCGGAGCGGAAACAGCTGATCAGTCACGTGACGTGAATGTTCGCTTCGGCAGCACGAGTCGGCAAATGTGTTTCCATCTGTCGCTGTGCGCATCTGCTCATTTTCGAACATCCCAAAAACCACCTCAAGCGAGCGTATAAACTTTTTGGCGAACTTGAGAAAGTAAATACGGATTTTGCCGTTTCCATTAAGCTTTTCTGCTGCGATACTTCAAAATGCGCACCTAGAAACCTTGATGGAAACACGACTACTGGCATTTTGCAGGGATTGAATGGTCTGACTCGGCTTAAATTGAAGGAAAAACCAATTGAAATGAGAGGGGAAATCATAAAAGTAC
Source organism: Garcialebias charrua (assembly GCA_038048925.1). Classification (NCBI taxonomy): domain Eukaryota; kingdom Metazoa; phylum Chordata; class Actinopteri; order Cyprinodontiformes; family Rivulidae; genus Garcialebias; species Garcialebias charrua. Next base: position 11,489 of record JBBPBX010005988.1, read on the forward strand.
ACCCTGCTGGAGGATTTGGCATGACATTGTTCAAGAGTCCATGTAGTGCCTTAATAATTTTTACCAGCTTCAAAAAGTGAAGAAAAATAGAATAAAATAAAATAATAATTCCTTTTTCTTTCAGTAGCAGCAAAGTAAAATGTAAACCTCCTCTGTTGAATTTCTTCAGTGTTTAAAGCTACATAACAAATATAGTTTAAACCATGACAGTGCTTCCTGCACATTTTATCTGACAGTTAGAGGAGAAACCTTAATGGACAAAAAATCTACCCAAAATTTTAAAGTAATTAGTAAACAACAAAAATCTAGTTTAAATTAACATAACTATGTGGTTTACTTAATTTATTTTCAAAAGAGGATTGTTACAATGAGCTGAGGATGCTGGGATTCTCCTTAGGAGTGACAAGGATGGATAAGATCAGGAATGAGATCATCAGATACAGCACATGTTGAACAACTGGGAGATAAAGTTAGAGAGACCAGACTGAGATGATTTGGACATGTCCAGAGGAGGGACAGTGGATATATTGGTGGAAGGATGTTAGAAATGCAGCTGCCAGGAAAAAGACACAGAGGAAAACCAAAGAGGAGATACATGGATGCAGTTAGAGAGGACATGGAGGTAGTTGGAGTGAGGACAGAGGATGCAGAGGACAGAGTGAGGTGGAAGAAGATGACTCGCTGTGGCGACCCCTGAAGAGGGAAAATAATATAATAAGAAGAAGAAGATGAAGAAGATAGCTATGAGTCCAAGTTTTCAATCAAACCTAATTAGCACATTTCTGCTAGCACAATCTTTTGGACGTTAATACAAATATTTGTGCTGTGGTAGCTCAGTGGTCAGTGCTGCGATCTCGTGACCCGGAGGCTGCAGGTCCGAGCCCAGGTTGCATCAGGAAGTCCATCTGGTGTAAAACACGTGTCAGATCCGATCATGTGAGTTCACTCGTGTGAGAATCTGTGTTCTGTTTTGTGTAATGTCTTTTGATTCTTGTGTTCATGTACTTGTGTTTCCTGCTTCCTCAGTGTTTCTTCCTTCATGTTGCCAGCTCCTGCTTCACCTGTTCCCTGTCTCAATCACCCCAGGTGCTCATCGTCGTGTCTTTAAGTTCAGCGTCTTGTGTTTCCACCTTGTCCATGGATTGTGCTTCACCGCCCTCGTGCTCCATGTCTCACCGAGTTCGCCTTTGTTTGTAAGATGGCTGCCACATAAACTTTTGTTTCGATTATTCCAATAAACAATTTTTCTTATTTGTTTCCCTCAAGTTCCTCGTGTCTGTCTGCACCTGGGTTCAATAATGCTGAGCATGATTGCTCGCTGGGCAGAAGAAAGTTACCTAACGAAGAAGAAAAATAACTAAATGTTTGTGGCATGATTTAATTAAAATACAACAATCAAAATCTCACAAGTGATGAGTCAAAAGCAGAGCACAGATTTCATCATTGTATGTCATGCTGACAATGTATAGCACATTGACTTCTGTTTCATTTAAACCATAAACTGTCCGGGTCCTACATGTTTGCACTCTGCTACAATAACATTCAATTTAATCCATTTTTGACACTTTTAATATCATTCAGATTCAGACATGATGCATCCCAAAAAAACACTACAACACCCCACCCAGCATCAGGGAACATTCGACTGTTAGTATTAAAGCTGCTATATGTAACTTTTCTAACAATAAATTTTTAACAAATTTCTTCACTCTGTCACTAGATTGATGTTAGAGAAGTAATCTCTGAAAAAAACTAAAAAAAATATTGTCCCCTTGCTTCTCCAGGTGGTAAATAAGCATTTCTAAAAAGAAAAAGTGACCCGCCATTTTCCAGCCAATAAAAACAAAGTTTGTAACCAGCCAATAAAAACCGAGCTTGAATTTGAATCAGCCAATAAAAACAGAGCTTGAATTTGAATTTTAACAGACCACAAGGGGGCAGAGCCATATATGGCTCTGAGGGGGAGGGATCAGAATGCTTTGCTTGTTGAAATTTTTTCTAAGTGCTGATGTTCTACAGAAACTGCAGACTTCACCTTTAAATCTCTCCATCTGATCACAGTGACAGCCTTCAGTTTTCAGAATGTTAAAAAACATTGAATGGATGGTGAAGATTCATCTGTTAGACCTGGTTCCTTATTTAGTCATGCTTTTTACACGTCAATGCTATTAAACAACGCCATAACGACTAACTGTGATGTAACAACCAGCTGGACAATTTTTACACCATTTGCACTTGCTTAAAATGTTTTGAGCTTCATAAACTTAACAATTTCTGTGGGTTTTTAGACTAACAATCGGTAATCTTCATCATATGAACTAATTCTATTAATTAGAATGTTTTTGGATAAGTGAATTTATTTGGGCAAAATATTTTGAAATTCCAAATTTTGTCCCCCCAAAAAAGCCAATATGTCAGCTTTTATTTCTAAGATATGAAACACCGAAGACAATTAATTTAAATTTTCTTCAGCAGTTAAATAAACTACAAAGCAACAGTTTTATTATTCAGGTGGAGTAAATGCAAAAGTAAAGGGTTTGAAGACAAAGCAGGGAAGTAATTAAGATGTCAAATGAAACTGGTTGTTCTGAAAGTCACTAGAAGTCACTAAATGACATCACCTCATTTGAATAACTGAAAAGGAAGAAATCAGCTTATAGGAGAGATCCGAATTTAGTAAAAACAGTCTAAATGTATGTTTAAAACTACAAATAAACTTCCTTCAGTCCATTTTATTACTATTTTTGTTTTAAATCAGTTTCAGCTCTCTATTTTAAAAAAAAATCTGGGCTTAAAGGAAACCCAATGGATACATTCCTGAGTTATTTTTGTTACTATACTTGCCGCCGTTTACGTCGCACAGCCATATGAGTTGCATCAGTCCAAAAATGTCTAAAAAAATGGGAAAAAACATAACAAAGTTGCTTCACCGTATAAGTTGCATCTACGCATCACCGCTGACGCGTCACATTTATTATTCGTCACTGCTGACCACCCAGAAACATGGGCTGGAAGTTGTGCCAAAAAACTGTTGGGCTGCCAAATGGTGGCCGCGGGAGAGTGCACAGGAGGACTTTAACAAGAATTCAACAAGATTAACACTTAAAAGTGTGTCTCAAATGAACTTTTCCTCAACAGATGCACTTTAATGGTCAAATCAGCTGCATTTTATCTGGGTGGCACAGCGACAGTTGATTTGATGTTTGCTCCAGGAGTTTCAGAGTGAGACGAAGGTGGCTTGGTATGGCAAGCCAAGTGTCTCATTAATAGCCACTTGCACCTGATAGTGAGACACTAGCCGTGTTTCCATCAAGGTTTCTAGATGCGCATTTTGAAGTATCGCACCAGAAAAGCTGAATGGAAACGGCACGATTCGAATTAACTTCCTCTAATTTGCAAAAAAGTTGATACGCTCGCTTGAGGTGGTTTTTGGGTTCTTCGAATCAGAGCCGATGCGCAAAACGAGAGATGGAAACAGATTTGCCGACTCAGTTCTGCCGTAGCGAACATTCACGTCACGTGACTTCGTCTCCGGACAACATGTAACATCGCTAAAACTAGTTGGCATGACAGAATAAATACAACTTGCCCGATAGCAACACATACCTGAAATATTCTCTCCATTTTGCCGAGATGTGTGGTCGGGTCCTGTTTTCAACCGCTACTTCCTGTTTACTGTAGACATGCGTAACGCTGACGTAATGACGCTGACGTCTGACGTAATGCCGCTTTGCGTGGCCTGGTGGATGCGCTTCAAGCCAGTTAATGGAAACACTTCTGATACACATTAATTTTTATTTACATTTTTGCAAAATTTCAAAAAATTCGCTCAAAATTCGAATCGAAAATAGATGGAAACATGGTTACATATTGCTCGAGGGCCTTCTAGTGGCTGAAAATGGTTGTTTCCAATATTTTCCATGTCAGCTTTTCATCCAAAAATTGGTTTATAAATAGGGGGGGAGTATATTGTTTCATCTGTGTATAAGTCGCAGGACTTGCAAATTTATGCAAAAAGGTGTAACTTATATGGCAAATAATACGGTAATTTATTTTATACAGGTATCTTTAAATTTCCATCCCTCCATGGATCAGTCAGCTGTAGCACGATTCATACGAGGTCTTCACGCGGTGGGGGAACATCTCCTGCTCTGACTGCAGCTGAGAGGAGGGACGCTGTGGGGACAGTTGTGGGATGGGCTCTTGGCAGCACCTGCTTCTTTGTGGAAAGAACAATACTTGCTTTCAAGGCATTCTTCAAAAGTCTTCAATACCACAAGAAAAATATGCTAAATTAGTTGTCTTTAAAAAAAAAAACTCGCTAGAGAGGTCTGCAAACTCGCCATATGTTGTGACAAAGATGATAAGTTGGCAACTCTCCAGGAAGGCTCCATTTGTTTTATTTTACTTTAAACTGGGAAAAAATGAAAAACACAGCATTTCTACTCAAATTCTAACCTGAAATATATCATCTAATTCAGGAAGTCTAAAGTAAATATAAAAAGATTGTCCTTCGGGGTTTTTGATTTATAGTTACTTCAGGCAGATAACTGTATACGCTCAAACTGGAAAAACAAAATATTCTCCTTTCAGTGAGTAGGTTTGCATTAACACCAAACAATTTGTGTTGGAGACTATAGGTTTTTCTCCATACTGACCAAATAACATAGGCTCAAAAGTCATGAATTTATAAAACATGACGTTTTGATCCTTTCATATAGGCTAATTTAGGGATGATTTAAAATGATTGGTAGAAATCACCGATTTAACTCACACACACACACACGAAATACAGTTATAATATATCTAGTTCATGACACTTCCTGTGAATGATAAAACAGTGTTTACTTGTTGACTAAAACAAAGCTTTTATGATGCCATGGAAAGTCTGGAATGCTCTGCAGGGTGCATGTTTCCAGGACTTTGTGAGAAAAACTCCTGAAGATTCATCACAGGAAGTAAACCCCCTGGGTTGTCTGAAAACAGAAAGAGCTGAAACTGTTAAAAGGAAATCCAACTGAGCGTGTTCAGTAGTAGTTTAGACTGGTAAACAAACGTTGCTCAAGAATATTGAAGGAATAAAGTGAGGAGAGAGAAAGCCTAACATCTGATGTGAAAACAGTGGCACTACAGTGCTGGCTCGGGCTTGTATGTCTGCCAAGGTTCCTGGCACACTTCTGGCATTTCTTGACTTACAGCTGAGCTATCAGGATCAATGACGAGGTGTAGAGAAGCACTCTGTGGGCTCATATTCAGCCAAACACATCAAAATCAAGGGTAGACATGAGTTTATCTCATACTGTGTCAAGGCTACAAACCTTAAAACTTTAAAACGATAACAGTTCTTTTTTTCTTTTTTTACTATGAAGTGATGTATTGTCAAACTATCTCAGCTGAAAAAACAAGCAGAACACTGATGCTCTCTGTCGCTGGGGGATTTGAGTATGGTGAATGTTTGTAGTTTTTGAGGTGAGTGTTTTTCTGGACTGGAATTGAACAGGGAATGTAAGTAAACCTAAATATTTTTGGTGCATGATATTCAAGAGTATAGGAGTTACACTGTGGGGAACAGATGTAGTTTTTTTGTGTCTGATTCAGTGTAGATAGAGAGGTCCTGGTGAGTGGATGGAACAATGTTATTCACCACCTGGCGCAATGGTGGAGCCAGGGGGTGGCCAGTGGTGACCTTGGCCACTTCGGCCACCACTATCATTTGAGAAAACGAATTTTAAGCATATAAAAACTAACATGTATAGTTTCTTCAAATAGTTGTATTGGCTGGTTTTCTTAAATATACATATAAAAGTGGCCATCTTGCATTTTGTTGTGGCAATACAATTTTTGATGGGAACCTTTCTTAAACCTAAATTCAGCCACACATCAAACATGGAAGTCAAGAAAAATGGATGAACGGAAGGATGGATTCCAATTCCCCCTCCACTTTGCAATGGGGGGCAAAATATAACTACACATTTGTTTAAAAAAGTTAAGTCTGGGCCTTTGGACATTCAAAAACAAAACAAAACAAAATACAAATAAACTTAAAAGTTTTGTTTTGTTTTTTGAACGTCCAGAGGACCAGACTTAACTTTTTTAGATTTTTTTTTTTAACCTGGATCATTGATCATGCATCAATGTGTTTATTTAATTATTTTATGCTTTCTGTCACAGCGGAGAAGTATAGGCCCTTGTTCTTGCATTTGATGCGCTTGTAATTAGAATGATTGCATTTCAAGTTCAAGTAGGTTTATTATTTCACCACATGTGGTACATGAGGTGGAACGAAATTATGTAGACAGGGTCCCAGTTACACCCAAAACAGCAAAAATATAAAGTGTAAAAAAAAACAGTATACAAGGATCTAACATATAACCTAAAATATATGCTAAACAAATGTTAAACATTATGCTAAAAGATACACTAATAATGTAAAATAATACGGCAAATCAACAGCAGCACGAACATGAGTCTGTGGTGAGCAGATGAGCACAAATGAATGTAGCAGCTGAAAACTCAGCAGCATGAGATCAGCAGCATGGATAATCAGCAGCACATATCACTAATCAAAGTGGCATTACAGTGATTTTTTTTCGCTCTCACAGCAATCAGAATCAGAATAAGCTTTGTTATCATTGCACCAAGATACAACAAGAACATGTACGTACAGCCGTCCGAAATATAGACTTAGTGCACGAAGCTACTGCTATAAAGCGCGGCCTTCTTATTCTTATTCAGAATACATTTTTAGATAGAAAAAGGGACAAAGCCATGAGGAGAGAGGTAGTGGCTCTACAAAATATATCTCTTCACACCTTGCCCTTACAGGGCAAGATTTAAGACATCAAAATAACTCTGCCAGCAGCACATTTATGAACACGTTACATAATGTGAGACAGTCTATCAAGCACTGATAGTCCATTGTCCTGATAAGATGATGGTCAGCTGGCACAGTTCTAATAAGACTCCACATACACCGGTAGCGGTAGACTGCCATGCAAGGCACCATCCAGTCCTACCTACTTATCCAGTCCTACCTACTTATCCAGTCCTACCTACTTATCCAGTCCTACCTACTTATCCAGTCCTACCTACTTATGTTTACCTAACATAAATCCAATTGTCGGCAATTTCAGCATCCTCGGTCGATAGCAGAGGTAGACAAGCCCCCCCCCGGAGATATATCCAGCTGCAGGCCTGTCATCCAAGCAGATGAGGATTCTCCAGGACCCTGTCGCTTTGTTGAAAATCATTTGTAATATACATCAAAAGTCCATTTGGCCAGATCCAAAACAGTAGTTTCCATTTTGGGAGATGTGCAAAAAAAAATAAAAAATAGGAGCTGCTCCAATACACAGACAGGGAGCAAAAAGCAGGAGGACAACAGGGAGCATGAAGGAAAGCATGCACCTCATTACAGAGCTAGTGAGGAGAAAAAATATATGCAATTCGTTCTACAATTAATGTTCCTGGTTAGGGATTTATGAGTTTAACAGATTCAGGGTGGAAGCTGTTCCTCAGTCTAGTGGTTCTACACTTATGCTCCTTAACCTACTTCCTGAGGGGAGCGGGACAAAAAGTGTGTGCTGGGTGAGTGAGGTCCTTCTTGATGCAGGTGGCCCTCTTCCTGCATCTAGAGGTGTAAATGTTTGTGGTGGTGGGGAGACTGACTCCAACATCTTCTGTGCAGCCTTCACCACTCTCTGCAGAGCTTTTCTTTCTGCAGCTGTGCAGCCTCCATGCCACACGTTGATGCTGGAGTACAGGATGCTCTCCACTGCACACCTGTAGAAGGAGGTGAGGACTGAACTTCCCAGACCAGCTTGCCTCAGTCGCCTGAGGAAGTAGCGAAGTAGAAGAAGTAATATTTCAAACACTGAACAAGAAATAGGTGATTTTACTTTTATTTCAGTGTACCATATATGTAAATCAGGGATTCAATGAGAGTCCTCTCTTTGTTAACAGTAGTGTGAGTTGCGATTTTCTGAAATGAATAAAAGATGAAAATATTTGAAATTTTACATATCCGGTCTCATTTTCAGACAGGAGTTTTTAATCAAATAAGATAGGTGCCACAATGTCAGCCCAGTTTTCAGATTTTTAGACAGTATTTTCCAGAAATTATCAGTTATCTGCACATTAATTCTTATTTTCTTGACGCCAATCTTTCTAAAACATGAGAAGTACTAAAAACCGATGCCATTGTCCACTTAAACTAAAATTGGAATTGATCACAAGTTCATGATCATGCATAATATTTATTACTAGAACTGACAATGTGATATTTTTGTGTAAATAACAACTTGTTATTTTCTCAAACTTTTATTAAACACCTATCAAAGATGTAAAACTTTAAGTATGATGTTCAATTATTGATCAGAAATTATCATTCTTTTTTTTACTATAATGAATTAACTCACTTCGGTGATCCTTTTTGTGGTTAATTACTTTCATAACTACAAAGTCGCTGTGCATCATCAGCATTATTCCCTCAGTAACAAATCTGTTTTAAAGTAAAGATGTGTGATGAAATGTGTGAGGCGCACAACGCAGAGCATGTTGGGTAGAAATTACTGTATGTGAACAATGTTTCTGACAGTTTACAATGTTTCAGAGTGAGAAAAAGGGGTTCTGATGTTAATTTCCTGTTCTGGTTTAGTTTGGCATTCATGTAAAAGTCTCTGTTATTGGCTGTAAACTCACACCATGAGTCAGAGACTGTTTGCAGAAGATATGAGGGGCGTGGACAGAAGAGTAGTACTGAGGATGATAATGTCGCTGACCAATGCCTACCTCTGTATAGCTATGTTCTATGTAAATTGTTGTTCTCATGTATGGTTTTAATGCTGAGAAATGTCTTCAAAAATTAATAGTTGACTTGAATTTACTGTATTTAAATTTGATGAAAATTAATAAAAACAAACATTAATCTGCTAAATGAAAGTTTGTTATATATAAATAGGTGTGTGTGTAAACCAGCCATCCTGATCATTTGAGGATACAGTGTACTATGCTTTCAACCTTTATGTTGCTCAAGTCTATAGTTTCCTTAAAGATCTACTGACATCATCTTACAAATTTGCATGAAATGATAGAAGATATATATATTTTATCATTCAACTATGTTCGTTTTTGCAAACAAAATGATAAATTAATGAAAATTCCTTTCAAACTGAATTTAAAATTAAAAACCGCTTTTCTCTCTGAAAAATCCGACTACAAGCGAATGCAACATATGTGACGTAGGGAGGAGAAGTCTTTAGAACGCCCCTTATAAATATTCATGGCGAACAAGAAATAAAACAACAAAATTATCAATCAAAGTTGAGATTTGAGCGATTTGTCTTTAGTTTTGGAAGCAGGAAGTTAGATGAGCAGAAACAGCAGGTTCTAATTTAGGTCTGTACCGCAGGGACGTGCAGAGGGGGGGGCTATGGGGGCTTGAGCACCTGCCCCTTTTTCTCCTTGCCCCCAAGTGCCCTTTTGGTAAAAAAAAAAAAATTATTTTTTTTTTTTTTTAAATTTCCTATTCTAAGCCCTCCTCTGACACATAATAACATGTACTAAAATTATTTATTTTATTTTATTATTATTATTTTTGTATTTTGCCAGAAAAACAACATAATAAGCCCTCCGGTCACGTACCAACACTACATTCCCCACAATGCAACAGTAGTAGTAGGGGTGGGGCCAATCCAATCCGGAGTCGTGTCTCATGAACCCAGAGTAATAATGCTGCGCATAGACATCAAGACCTGCCTCACATTCAGGAAATCCCTTTCAGTTTGCAGCCAGCTACAGCGTGTGGATTGAGTGAGTAGCACTTTAGCTAACAGC
>JBBPBX010005988.1:26173-49401 GCA_038048925.1 Garcialebias charrua
TACAGTATATCATTTCATGCAAATTTGTAAGATGATGTCAGTGGACCTTTAAATGGTTGCAGTGGCCAGTGGGGTGGTCAAAGTGTAATCTATGCTGGTCAAGGCCACCACTGGCCCGTCCCTGGCTGTACCATTATGAATGTGGTGGATAAATTTGCTCCCTCCACTCAGGATCCATCATTCTGTGCTGCCTTGAATGAGTAAAAAAAACAATACTCTATCTACGGTTTTATACACATTATAACACCCACTCACTTGAACATCTTGCACCAAAATGATTGTTTCCCTGTTCAATTTCTTCTCATAAAAACACTCATCTCAAAAGCTATGAACATTCACTTTTCAAATCCCTTAGAAGGACAATGGTGTATCGCTTGTTACGTTTGGTTTTATAATAGTTCCTTAACAGTCGTAAAAATGAATACCAGACTTCTATTGATAGTTTATTTTTATGGTGTATGAACTTCTGAAAGGTCTGTCATATTTTGTAGAGTATTATTTAATCACTGCTCCTTGTAACTTTAAGCACTAAGTGGTAGGGTCAAGGCTCACACTTGGAGTCTTGTGAGGTGTTTTGGACATATTTTAGTTTTTGTTATAAAGAACAAACAAACAAACCGTATCTTCATTAGAATAGATATTTTTCTGCAGGCCTCATCTTTGTAATTAGGTACACACCATTTCCTTCAGTTCCCATCAGATACCAGGTTGCTGTCTCTCTTTCCATAAGATAAGATGAGAAAAGACAAAACCTCATTGATCACGCAGTAAATTATTGTGTCAGAGTTTCAGTACAAAGAAACATACACAAGGAATCACAGAAGATATATAAAATAATAGAGAATATAAAAATACTAACAGTTAAGGTCTAAAACAGGTCCGGTGCAGGCAGAAACGTTAAAGTGTTTATTGTGGAGCAGGATACATTTTTATTGTCCTGCCTGTTTATTGACCATCCATCATCTATGTCTGCTTCTTCCTTTTTGGGTCTCGGGGACCATTGGTGCCCATATCCAGCCATCACTGTGGGAGAGGAAGTGGACACCTTGGACAGGTCTCTAGTCCATCACAGGGACACATAGAGACAAACGAGACAAACAACCATTCTCTCACTCACACCTAGAGACAATTTAGAGTTTCCAATCAGTCTAACATGCATGTTTTTTGTCTGTGGGAGTAAACTGGAGCACCTGGAGAAAACCCACGCATGCACAGAGAGAACACACAATCCACCCAGAAAGGTCTCGGACCGGGATTTGATCGGGCGACCTTCTTGCTGGGAGGCAGCAGCTCTACCAACTGCACCACCGTGTTGCTCAGGTTGCTGTCTCTCTTTCAAACAATTGAAATCCCAAAATCCCAAAATCTATACAGGTAGTCCCCGAATTACGAGCGCTCTGATCTGCGAGGTCCCAGACTTACGAGCTGCGAATTTTTGGAAAAAACGAAAAAAATACTGAGTTTTCATGTGTTTTTTCACTACAGTTAGCAAGTTAAGCATATAAACACACGTTTCCGATCATTTTTATGCACTCAAAAGTAGTTTTTAGATGAAAATAGAGTGTTTTTAGGTGCGCTGGCGAAAACCGTTCCAATTTACGAGCGGACTTCCGGGTTTACGAAGGAAATGGCGGCCGTTCCAAATTACGAGATTTCCGGTTTACGAGCGCCCCCTAGTGACGGATCTCGCTCGTAAATCGGGGAATACCTGTATATATATATATATATATATATATATATATATATATATATATATATATATATATATATATATACATATATATATATATATATACATATATATATATATATACAGCTGGTCCCCAACCTACGAACGAGTTCCGTTCCTGCGGCCGTTTGTAACATGAAATTGCCGTAAGTCGGAAACACAGGAGCTGCCACTTATACACGTACATGTACGGTAATGTTCAGTTACCAAGTTACCAAGCACTACGCCTATCCTAACACGGTACCCTACATAATTATCACAAAACACATACAGTCCATTTAGAGACAAAATATTGTACAGTGAAAAGTTATTTTTTTACTTTGAGCTGGTCAAGCCTGTCTCCGTCTTTTTGCATGTTAGCTCGTTGCACGACCGAGCTCCGCAGCTTCGTGCTGCTCCATGCGGTCCAAACTGTTTACAGGAAGGACTGTTAGCATGTTAACTCCATACATTTGGAGCCATTATGAAGGGAAAAATAGTTAATAACTTACTGGAAGCCGTTTCTACGCGGTGTCCATCCAAAACAAGCTGTGCCACGTTAGCTGATGTTAGCCTCGCCATTAGCTGCGCCCGTTAGCGTTAGCCCCTCCAAGGCTACCACAGCTGTTTCTCCACATTTTTGCATGTTAGCTCGGTGTCCATACAACATCTGAGCCTGCCAGGCGGACATTGAGGCGAGCTCTGCCACCCATGGGCTCTGTGTCCCCGGTGAGTGTTAGCATCAGTCCGTCCTACAGCAAGGCTTGTTAGCATGTTATCTCGTTGCTCCTCCAGCCCAGCTCGCTGTCTGCTACTTCACACGGTTCACAGCGTCGTTTTCCTTCGTCCATCCATCCCTCCACAAAACTGCCGTTCAGCTCCAGCTCATGTATCCAAGCGCAGGAACCTCTGATCTGACACGGTCCGTCTGAAGCCGGCTATTGAGGCTGGAGCTAACTGGCTAAACTGCAGAACACTGCCAAAAACTGCGTAATCGGCTTCAAAATAATAATAATAATGATAGTTCGGACGAAAGACGAAACGTTTCTACAGTTGTTGTTTTTTTGCTTCGTTTTGTTTTGTTTTTTGAATGTCCAGTGGAACAGACTTAGCTTTTTTAGATTTTTCTACCTGGATTATTGAGCATGCATCAGGGTATTTAAACACATAATTTTTTTTCCATATTTTTATTAATATGATGCGTTTATAAATTCGGATCGCCGTAGGTCGAGACCGCCGTAACCCGAGGACCACATGTATATTGAATGTTCATTTATTTTATTGTTGTTTCTAAAAAATAAAATCCCAACAATTTGTGCTTCTAATCAATTTAAACTGTTTCATTTTTTAAGGGTGTATTTTCAATTTCCACCTGATAGTTTTTTTCTTTTTTGTTTGTTGTTATTTTCAGGATTCATTTCACCATAGTAACAATCAGTCTTTATTTTGTAACTGAGTTTCTAATAGGGAAAAAAGGCAAGTGGTTTACTTTAATTGATTACTTGTCAAGATCAGTCAAAACACTTAACCTCTGCACCCGCCTTGTCTCTTCTTCTGTTTTCTATTAGAGAAGATCTTTTCAAAAAGGAGACGTGGAGGGAGACAAAGAGATAAAAAGAGGCACAACAACAAGACATGTGAACCAGCAGGGGGGAAAAGAAAACGTTACATTTAATAAACAGCCCTGTGCCGTGTGGAACAGACAAAGTGAAGTAAAGCTTCAGATGTAGGAGGGAGAGACAGATGGAGGCAGACAGACAGACTTATACAAATTGTGCCACATCATTTTCATCTCTCTCGTCTTTTCTCAATGGTATGCTGCTTCCCTGACACACTAATCAGGTGGTGAGAATGTCTGACAGCTGCCTTCAGGGCTGATGTAGTGCGTTCAGGTGGAAGTAACGGCTGCATCTGTCCAGCCAATTATTGGCCCTCTGTTCCTGGGCACGTACAGCCATTCTCCTGCCACCGTTGTTGCTGTGATTCATAAACAGGGGACGCTGTAGCCGCTCAGGCAGCTGCTGTCTCTAAACCGTCACTGACACTTCTGGTTGACTTGGAAACCAATACAGACGTACAGCGCCTGGTGTCTATCTGAGACGCCATCGTTGTGTTTTATCATTTCGGTTTTAGAGCAGCATACAATTTATTATTTAATTTCACTCAAAGCGTGCAGGCGTGACCTTGTTTGGATGTTGAAACACCTGCTTTCATTTCAAGTCGAGGGAAAATAATGTTGCTGTTTATCCAGGGAAATTAAATGACCTGTCTTCCTCCACGTTACACATTTTCTTTGCAAATTGTTTTGATGTTTTGAACAAATTCACTACTGTCAGAGAGAAACTCTCAGCTGTTACCGTAGTATCACCTTTTGTTGGAAGGCAACGGTGTTGTGTGCCTGTCACTTCCCAAAATATCTCATGGGCAAATAGACAAAACTGAAATAAACTGCCACAACCAACTGAAAACGTACACAAAAATGTCTATACTTCAGTCTGTTTTTCACAGAAAAGTGTTCTAGTAGCAGTGGCGGTTCTAGACCAGTTGTACTGGTGGGGCCTAACTGGGGCCAGAGGTTTTGTCAGAGGGGCACGTTAATCTCGGAGAAAAACGTGACTTTATGACTATAAAGACATCTTTATGACTATAGGCAGTAATGTAATACAAACATTAGTGCAAATATGAGAAGTAGTGCTAACTGAATGAGCACATGACCGAGAGTTTAGTGAATAACCCATTTTGATGACACAGATTCGAAATCTTACTTGACTCTTTTATTTTTTTAAAGCAGTGATTAACCATTGAAACTAAAGAAAATGGTTAAAAAAATCAAATGAGAAAAATAAAAAACGTTTTACAGACAGTATTTGTAATCACAGCAACTGTATTCTGCGATTTTGATGGTTTCTGGCAAACCGATCAACAAATAAGTCAAGATTCAATGCCTTTGCCCTCCTCGACTCGATGCTCAGTACACCCAGATTGCTTAGTCTGTCATCGTTCATGGTGGATCTGAGGTATGTTTTCACAAGCTTTAATGTAGAAAAACTCTGTTCACAAGATGCAGTAGTCACTGGGATCGCAACTGCCTTCTGTCCCCCATCAAGGTTCTTGGAAACAACTTTAGGTTCGGCTGCATCGGTGGATCTTCTTTACATTTGCTGATGTCTGTGGAGAAAGCAAAACCAAATATATGTAAATTAACATATACCGGTAATCTGCATGGACACTGCATATAAACTGCAAAGCACACACACACACACACACACACACACACACACACACACACACACGCACACACACACACGTCTAAATTGATTTACTGTATTTATTTATTAATGTTATTTGCATTAATTGCATTTTTGAGATCTGTACATTCATCCATCCATCTTCTTCCGCTTATCCGGGGTCGGGTCGCGGGGGTAGCAGCCTAAGTAGGGAGGCCCAGACTTCCCTCTCCCCAGCCACTTGGAGCAGCTCCTCCGGGGGAATCCCAAGGCGTTCCCAGGCCAGCCGAGAAACATAGTCCCTCCAGCGCGTCCTGGGTCTTCCTCTGGGTCTCCTCCCGGTGGGACATGCCCGGAACACCTCACCAGGGAGGCGTCCAGGAGGCATCCTAACCAGATGCCCGAGCCACCTCAACTGGCTCCTCTCGATGTGGAGAAGCAGCGGCTCTACTCCGAGTCCCTCCCGGATGACTGAGCTTCTCACCCTATCTCTAAGGGAGAGTCCAGACACCCTGCGGAGAAAACTCATTTCAGCCGCTTGTATCCGAGATCTTGTTCTTTCGGTCATAACCCAAAGCTCATGACCATAGATGAGGGTGGGAACGTAGATCGATCGATAAATTGAGAGCTTTGCCTTTTGACTCAGCTCTCTCTTCACCACGACAGACCGGTACAGCGCCCGCTTCACTGCGGACGCTGCACCTATCCGCCTATCGATCTCACGCTCCAGATCTGTACATTCTTTCCTTGAATTCTAAAACCTGACCAAGGACCAAGACTGCAAATAAGCTAAAGCTAGATTTCTTGACTATTCTATAACAAAGCCAGCAATAATATTTCATTCAAACTCAACTTGTGTCAGAAAACTTAACATTAACAAAGACATTTTTTTTGAACATCACAAACCTGATGGTCCAGTGCTTGTGGATACACAAATATTCTCCGTCTGTGTCTCACATGCTGCTTGTATCTCAGTCTCAGCTGTCTCCATTTCAGGATCTTCCTGTGTCTCTCTTTCCATCCCTGTGCCCTCTCTTTGAAAACCAGTGTCTTCCAAGTCCTCTGGCTGTGTGGGGCTCTCAACGTGCTTTTCTTCAGCTCTCAACACCTCCATCATCTGGTTCTGTCTCAATGTCTGCCTCACTGTTATTTGTCTTTCTTGTGCAGAAATAAGATGTATTGCCCATCTTTCTCTTCATTTTGCACTATAGACAAACATGCATGGAGATACGGGTAGCATTAGCTAGAAGCATAGTTAGCTTGTGTGTTGTTGTAAGATAACTAGCGTTAGCTAGAAGCATGCAACATAAACGCCTGGTCTGATAGGCTGCTATTATAATTCATAGCCAACAACATCATTTCTTGACCAGAATTGTTACCTTGTATTGTTTGTATTTGTAGTGGTACTCGTGGATGACGCTCGGTAACTTCGCCGTCTTCGCGCTCGCTCTTCTTTTCGCTGTTCGCACTTCGCAGTGGTGTAACGCACTAAAAGGTACAACTACCTGAATGTTGTGCCCGGAGGGCAGGCCCCGGAAGCAGGGTGGGCCAGGGTCCGTGCTGAGCATTGGTTCTGCTTCTGCTCGGAGGGCGGTCCATTTTACACGGGCACGGGCCCGTGTGGGCCCGTGCGTAGAACCGCCACAGTATAGTAGCTGTGTGGGATTCACAATATCAAAGTCAAAGTCAACTTTATTGTCAGAACTGCAATATGTACAGGACATGCACAGGATTGAAATTGCATTTCTCTCAGTCCCTCGGTGCAACAGTAAACATTTAAACACTAAATATTGTATATACTCCAACTTATTACAAGGCTATGTTGTGTAAAATTTTTAACATTAAACTTGTTTGTTAGCAAAATGACACATTTTTCACAGATTTTATTAAACCTTTCAAAAGTAATCATTGAACAGTCATCTACAACTGATTACTGATAATCAAGACATTCAGGTCAGCTAACTGACTTTAAAAAACATAAAATAACTAACACAGTCGTTATTTTATTTTTTATTTTTTATTTTGATGTGGTAGGAGGCCCAGAGGAAGACCCAGGACACGCTGGAGGGACTATGTTTCTCGGCTGGCCTGGGAACGCCTTGGGATTCCCCCAGAGGAGCTGCTCCAAGTGGCTGGGGAGAGGGAAATCTGGGCCTCCCTACTTAGGCTGCTACCCCCGCGACCCGACCCCGGATAAGCGGAAGAAAATGGATGGATGGATGGATGGATTTTGATGTGGTAGTAGATAAGTAGATTTGACAGAAACAGCTACAACACTGTATTTTTTATAAAATAAGATATTCTCACATTAATATTCTGGCATTAAATGTGGCATGTGGCGTGCCAGACTCCTAGTTGACCCCTGTTGCAGAGTGAAGAGGTGGAATTTGAAATACCCTCTCTCCATCCATTTGTGCATGTTGTGAGCATATCCTAAAAATATAGTTAGGTACCATCTTCCATTTGGTGTGTGGCAGCATCTAGAAGAAGATGAAGAAAGGTTCCTTTTGAAAACTGCGTTGCCAAGTCAAAATCCAAGATGGCTGCCACCATACATGTCCATCTTGTGAGTTTAATCATTAGAAAATAAGTTATTACTATATCTAGGCGTAAGAATGTTTCCTATCGAAAATTAAGTTGCCACATCAAAATCAAACATGGCTGCCATCAAACAAACAAACAAACAAACAAACAAACAAACACTTGGGTGGTTCTTTTAGCCTCAAAGCTCAATTTCCTAAAATGTTTTTGGGCGTCTGAAGATTAGTCTATGGTGATCAAGGCTAACGCTTGGCTCAACAGTTACTCCTGGTTATGGATAAAATTGTTACAAGTACTCGCCAGGATCCATCACTCTACGCTGCCTCGGCCAAGCAAAAAACAAACAAACAAACAAATAACTTACCTTTGTTCTTGTACAGTGTAATTCTTACCCACCTTAAGATCTTTCACCAAAACCAGTCAGGTTTGCCTGTTCTATTCCAGTTCAGAAAATAACCCATTAATCATGAAAACTAAAACATTCAGTGGGGGAGTGGTGGCGCAGAGATAAGAGAAGGTGGACCTGCGATCAGAAGATTGCTGGATCGACTCCCGGTACTGACAACATCAAAATGTGGGTGTCAAGCACCCACACCTGCCTCCACCCTCATTTGCCCCACCCTGGGCCCTTGAGCAAGGCCCCCAACACCCACCATCCGCTCCCCCGGGTGCCCTAGACAGCAGCTCCCTGCTCCACACAGAGGGCTGTGGTAGCTCGTGGTCTGTGGTTGTGTCAGGAAGAACATCCGGTGTAAAAACAATTGTCTGTTCTTTGTGCGACAGTTTGCTGTGGTGACCCCTGAAGAAAGGAGCAGCCGAAAGAAGAAGAAGAAAAAAGAAAACTAAACATTCGCCATTTAAATCCTCCAGCGATGGGGGACATTGGTGTAACACTTGTTTATAAATATTTTTGCTCAAATGATCCAAAACCTGGGATTTCAGTTTCCAGTTGAGGTCAACTGTGAGGATCTGTGCTTTTTTTTATTTTAATAAGTTTATTTTCTGTTTAGTTCCCCAATGTTGTCTGTTTTTTTCTCCAGCCCCTCTCACACTCACCTGTGCTCAGTTGTCACCCTGCATGTGTTTGTAATTTATATTTGTTTGGGTTTCCTTTACATAATTTTATGTTTCCCTGCGTGAGAGTCAGTCCTGGATTGTCTTGCATCAATCAAATCGTTATGTCTCTTGTGTGCCTGCATCCCTGTGTTATTTCATAAATCTAGTAAATAGTTTTGTATGTCTCGTCAACATTTTACTTTAATTGTTTTGCTTTACATCTTAAAGTTTCTTGTGATTTGTCTGCACTCTTGGGTTCAAACCTCCCTGAACCACGGTACTCAACAAGACTTTCATTGGTTACATTTGATGTTCTTTGTCACTTTTTTCACATAAAAATCAAAGATTACTGAACATTTCAAACTAATTCTATCTGGCTTCAAAGTTGTCCAAATGTCATGAGAAGTTTAGAATTAATAAAGTAAATCAATAAAAATATTTTACTTTTAAAATATCATCTTGGGGGCCAGGTAAGATACAAGGATCATATTTGGCCCTTGTATCTTGAGGTTGACAC
The DNA here is from genome assembly GCA_038048925.1 of Garcialebias charrua. NCBI lineage: Eukaryota > Metazoa > Chordata > Actinopteri > Cyprinodontiformes > Rivulidae > Garcialebias > Garcialebias charrua. The sequence continues at coordinate 35,223 of JBBPBX010005988.1, forward strand.
AATTGTCCTAAACTTTTGAGTTGAAAGTAGTTCCACCCAGCATAATATTGACCTCATAAAGTACAAAGTTGAATATTAGAGGTTCATGAAACAACATGAACACTTCTGTCACTTCACTCCTTACTTCAGTCATTTGAATAAAAATTGAATCTATAGCTCCAATCCTTTTTATGGAGCTTGATGTTTAAACTTCCACACATTTTTATATACAGTACATAAAGTGTGGTGTCTAAAACTGCTATGGTGGGTTTATAAAAAGACCATTAAAAAGACATTGCTGTATATGAATTTTTTTAAAATTTTATCTGGACCGTATTGTCTTAAAGTGCTGAGCTATTACTTTTTTAACTTTTATGATGAAAATGGAAGTTCTCTTGTGATTCACGCCCTCCGCCCAAGGTGAGATCTTATTTAATGTCTTTGTTGAATCTCTAGTAGAAGTGTGAGTTATTGCTGACGTGTCTGATGGGCACGTGCCTAAAAAGACAGCAGGTCTTTTGGTGTTTATTTGTTAATGACATTAGCCATGCACTCACCTGATGCTGCTGTTTCCACAGCAACATGCTGTAGTGAATGTCAAATCATATTTTTTTATTTATTTTTTATTTTTGTGGCTGGGACATGCTCAGGTCACAGTATCTGTCTTGTCAACCTTATACTTTTTTTCCAATAATTAGCAGAAGTCTGGCTTTTTTTTGTTTGGTCCTTTTTTCTTTCTTTTTTGTATCGACTGACCTCTGGACTTTCGTTTATTTATTTATTATTCAGTGTCTTAGATCAGTTTGAGGTTCAATGTGACCAGTCAGAGCTTTTTCTGTGTCAACTTTACTTTCCCACAAGTGGTTATAAGAAAATGTCCTCATGCTATTTTCTATTGCTTTGCTTTCGGAGGAGGAAGACCAAGGTTTTCATTCATCAGGACAAATCTATCCTGTGTGCTGTGTGTTTCTGTAACTGTGCATCTCTTCTCCCTTGTCCTCTCCACTCTGTATCACATGTTGCCATGGCAGCACACACTTTCTCTCTGCTGCACATTTGATCTTCACTGTCAGTGCAGGAAGACATGATAAGGGCGCCAAAACTTCACTAAGAAGACAAACTAATTAGGCTCACAGTTTTGTCTTGTTTTCTGGAACCATTATGGGTCGAAGCTTTTTGTGTCCAGCGTTGCACTCAAGCTGGTGGGTGCTATTGATGTTTGTGTGAGCAAGCACTCTGCCACCACTGATTGTCCTCTTGTTTCCTGTTTCACAATGCCAACAAATTGTCCCCCTTTAGAAATCCTCCTCCCCAGACACGGGGTAAGAGGGCCCTTTGAAAGAGCTCCCAGCTTTATATCAAACTGTGAATCACTTAAAGTATATGACTTCCAAACGAATAAAGCACTGTGCATTCCTCTTACTGTTGACCTCCTGTTAAAAGAGACAGAGGTAGGTACAAAAAATATACTGAAGGCTTGTTTGGTGCATGACACAAGCCTTTTTACATGTTACATGTATGGCACAAAACTGAGAGCAGATAGAACTAATGCATTGATGTGAGACATTTTCATGTAACTTTTGCAGTTAAATGTTTTTCCTGGCGGCAGAAATACACAGTTTGGTTGGGCGATATCCCATTTTTTATAACCGTCAAGCTTCTCTTCAAGCATTTGGTGGCTGTGGCTAAGTGGTTAGAGCAGTCGTCCTCCAATACAAGAGTTGGGAGTTCATTTCCACCAGCAGTCACATGCCATCGCTGGGCAAGGCACTGAACCCCTCATTGACTCAGATGTGTGTCCCATCAGTGTATGAATGTGATAAAGCACTGATTATTCTTTGTAGAGTGCTGTATGAATGGGTAAATGAAGGCACAGATTCTAGTGTAAAGCAGTTTCAGTATTTTGATAAGATAGAAAAGTGCTATTTAAGTACCGTTCATTTACATTCTGCAATATACGGTTCTATCATCTTCTGAGAAAGACTTGTGGTGTTTTTATGTGATGCTGTTTGTAATTTAGAGGATTTCAATTACAAAACAGTTGCCAAAAGCAAATTTAGCTTCAATGTATACAAAGACAAAAATGATAATAAAAAATGTTATAAAACTGCACAATGACTGGCCTTGTTCAAATGGCCTATCAGCAATTTTTTGTCACCTGTCACAAAGCAAAGCTGTAAAACATAAAAAATAAGAAACAAGCCAACTTCCAAAATGTTGTGTGGCTGCATCTATAAGAAAGGTCACTACTGAAAATTGGTTTACCAATTTAAAATTGGACACCACCATACTGTATAGCTATAAATGGCTGAAAATTATTGTTTACTTAAATGGTTGGGGGTGGCTGAAGATTATTCTGTGGGGACAAGGCCACCAGTGGCCACCCCCTGGCTCTGTCATTGCACCTGGTAGTGGGTACAATAGACTATATGCCACGGACTTCCGTTCCAGCACCTCCGCAGTCATTACACAGACGGCGCACTTCCGGTTAGCGGGAAAGACACGAACATAAATGACTAAATACAATTAATAAAACATCAGCATACACACCAATAACAACTCTATACACATATAAATCCATAGAAAATTATGGCGACGTTCCCCCTACGGATAGCCGCGATAAATGTTCGCCGAAACCCCGCCGCGGAACAGCTGTTCCCACCGGTGGGCGGACACAACGGTACTCACTTGTAGTGCCGGTAGCGCGCGGCCGCTTCCCGTTTCGGGTCGTTGTCATGGTAGGCTACTAGGAGCTAACGCTAACAACAACGGAGGTGGATGGGAACCGGAAGGTTTGTTGCATTTTACCGGAAGTACGTCACGGCCCCCCGTGGCATAGTCTATTGCTTTCTCCGCTCACCAAGATGTGTCACTCTGTTTTGCCTCGGAGAAGAAAAAAAATCGTATATCTCTTTTTTACTTGTAACTCCTTGAATATCTTGCAACAAAAACATTGAGGTTTATTTATATTCCATGTTCTCTTCAAGTCCTGAAAAACTTTCTTGAAAAGAACAGACATTCACTATTCAAATCGTCAGCAATGGGGACATTGGCGTACTGATTTTATTTTTGTTTGTTTCATTCAGTAATTGTTGGGGTCATCAGTCTGCAACTTTCATTTTGTGGGTCAAAAGCTGAAAAGTTTTGGTTGCGTTTAGATTGAATGTATCCTAACCCGATGTCACCAAACATAAATAAGTTAAATCGTAAAAATTGACATCCAAATTGTGTCTATTTTTTCCCCTTCATTTGTTTGTTGTTTAAAACCCAGCATGAAGACTTAAGTTGTACAACGCAAGCTTGCCTTCAGGTTTAATCTAAACTGCTGACACTGTTAAATTAAGCCCTGCGGTCATTTGAGTGATCACACATCTTACAAGGTCACATTTAAGTTATGTTTCTTGTGTTTAAAATTGCTTCACGACTCACTCCAAGTAGCGTCTTGGCATGCAGCGAGTACCTACGAAAAAGGGTAATTATTTACTGCACAGTTCACTGTGCTGTAATTGGAAACTCTATTGAAGCTGTAAATACCAAACCCTCTCCTTTGCTGTCACTGAGAAGTTTTTTTTTTTTTACACATTTGGCCCACTGCGGACATTATTTATATGGCTTATTGTCAAGTTAAGATTCAGTCTCAAAGGGCTTCAAAACTAGCAATAAAAAGTAATGGAACATAAGTACTGGGCACAAGTTTAGATGGTGCTCTGCTGCCCGGCCCACAGCAGCAGAAAGTTCGTCCAACATCAGCAGCAGTTGCTGAGGATTTATCAGCCACGCATCTTGTTTATGTCATGAACGCAAACTAATTTGTTTGGATTTTCAACTAATTTGAAATGCAGTCATAAATCAGTCCATGACAATGTATGCGTGAGACCTCATGCACTATCAAACAATGGGGAGGGTTCTCGCTTGTTTTCTTTTACTGTATACAGTACTGCTGGACGAGCTGCAGCACAATTCTCACAGTAGTCCTGTTTTAATGGACTCACTCAGAAATGCTTAACCTGTGTTTTAAGTCTTGGTACAGTTAGTATTTTTCCCAAATGGAGTTGCAGTGTTGTATACCGCTTCCTCATGTGGATCCTCTGATTTCCATTAAACCACACACACAAACTCACCAGGTCACTTTATTAGATACACCTTGTTAACTTGAATAGCCAGTGATCATAAATGATAGGAATCAGTCAGAGGAAGCTGGCTCCTTACTAGCCTGGTTAAAACCAGACCCTTGTCCTTCACTTTGCTTCAGACTAGGGTCTCGAGTTTCTCCTATAGAGAACCGATTCTTGCTGGAGGCGTGGCCTCTGCTGAGGAACAAAACCATTGGATTTGATTTTACTCAATCGTAAACGTTTGGCCATGACGTATGTTGCGTGGAGCAGGGGGTCCACATGAGTGGACACGGAGCAGGCTAACTGTTCAGATAAACAGCTCAGATACCACTCGGTGGATATCTTTTCTGCTACCAGTGTGTAATTATATGTCTTTAATTTACTAACTGTTGGCCTGGATGAAACATTTGAGATACAATTCGATTTTTTATAATTTATTTTCATAGCGCCCCCGAGGCTGTTTGGAAAAAGTCAAACCGAAACGATTTAAATCTAGCAGATTTTACCATTTTGTGAATTGATTAAGGAACGGTTAAGCTCAGGAACACTTCTGATATAATGTCAGCTAAGAAATATATTTTTTCTCAGCAAATAAATAATAGTTTTTACCGTGTTTTCTTGTAAATTCCTTCGTGCCGGCAGCCATTTTAAGCAGGGCAAACTGACGACGTCAGTCGACGTCGTTCAAAACTCCGCCTTCTGTTCTCTGATTGGTCCGGAAACTCCGCCTTCTGTTCTCTGATTGGTCCGGAAACTCCGCCTTCTGTTCTCTGATTGGTCCGGTCAAAAATCTGCCAGCTTCTCTATGGGAGAAGTCCCAGACGGACCAGTGAAGGGAAAATAGAATAGAGCGGAGCTGCGTAGGAAGGCGAGGGCCAGGATAGCTCCTTACAATAATAAAAAAGAAAAAAAAAATATTTAGAAAAAAAAAATCAACCACACATTTATTTTTGTTTTTATTTTTATTAACTTTTTGGTGTTCTAGACCCATTGAAACCCAATACAGTAACCAGACCACCCCATTTAGTTTAGTGTATGTATGTATGTATGTATGTATGTATGTATGTATGTATGTATGTATGTATGTATGTATGTATGTATGTATGTATGTATGTATGTATGTATGTATGTATGTATGTATGTATGTATGTATGTATGTATGTATGTATGTATGTATGTATGTATGTATGTATGTATGTATGTATGTATGTATGTATGTATGTATGTATGTATGTATGTATGTATGTATGTATGTATGTATGTATGTATGTATGTATGTATGTATGTATGTATGTATGTATGTATGTATGTATGTATGTATGTATGTATGTATGTATGTATGTATGTATGTATGTATGTATGTATGTATGTATGTATGTATGTATGTATGTATGTATGTATGTATGTATGTATGTATGTATGTATGTATGTATGTATGTATGTATGTATGTATGTATGCATGTATGCATGTATGCATGCATGCATGGATAGTCATACTACTGTTTACATTCACTGTTTACATTTATTAATACTGTTTACATTTATTACTACTGCTTTACATTTATTATTACTGTTTACATTTACACTACTTTTATCTACACTACTGCAGATACATATACAGCATTCTCTGACTAGCCTTATCTAAGGATGCCAAATGTGCCTTATGTGCCTTACTTCATATGCCACTTTGCCTATATACCAACATCAACTACCTCATACATATACATGTACTGTGTACATTAACTCATATGCTGCTGTGCCACTCTTTGCAAATGTCAACGCTAGAAACTTCAGTTTATTTTATAGATATACGTTTTATACTTTTTATACTACTATGCAAAAACTCAGGACAGTATTACACTTTTATTATTTCATTTTATGCTTATGTTCATTGGGTGTTTGGTGTTTTAGGGGTGTTTGGTGTTTCAGTGTTGGTGTAAATTTTCATACTTTTATACTATTATGAAAAAACTCAGGACAGTGTTACACTTTTTTACTATTTTATGCTTATGTTTATTAAATGTTTTAGTGTTTAGATGGTTACTGTTGCACCGAGGGACTGAGAGAAACGCAATTTCGGCCCTGTGTATGTCCTGTACATATTGCAGTTCTGACAATAAAGTTGACTTTGACTTTGACTTTGATGCATGCATGTATGTATGTATGTATGTATGTAACTGTCTTAAATGTGCTTATTGGTATAGTTTTTACTGTGTCATGTGGTGTCTTGGCAGACAAAATGTGATACATTTTTTTTAATACCAACGCTGTGACCCTCATGGTACTTTCCTTTTTTCACACCTTTGACCTTCATCCCGACACGGATGAGAGAGGCCGCGCTGAAGAACATGTCATGTGTTCTGAATAAGCAGCAGCTTTACACACTCACCCCATCTTCAGGATGACTGTGCATACATATTCACGCTGTATTGGTGAAAACTGGTGCAATGTTAATAAAAGCTCTTTGAATCTTTTGAATCTTTGAATCTTTGAATGTATGTATGTATGTATGTATGTATGTATGTATGTATGTATGTATGTATGTATGTATGTATGTATGTATGTATGTATGTATGTATGTATGTATGTATGTATGTATGTATGTATGTATGTATGTATGTATGTATGTATATCACAATCACAGCTAAATATAGATGGTGTAGTGGCAGGGGAACCGACTTGGAACCCGAAGGACCCAGGTTCAAACCCCAGTCACGGCATAACTTGTGGTGTGTTTGAGCAGCACACCTCATCCCAATTGCTCCCTGGCGCACTTTCTATAGCTGCCCACTGCCCCACCTGGTGGTGACTGGGTTAAATGCAGAGTCAAATTTTGTCTTGTATGGAAACATGCACAGATGACAAAAATGTGACATTATTATTATATACATTTTTTTTTTTCCTTCTGGGTACTATTCTCTCTTAACCCTAATGTTTAAAATCCAATTACAGCAGTTTCTGAAATACTATGACCAGCTTGTCTGACACAAATTTAAAGTTCTGTTTGAACTTCAGTATGCCATCTTCACCACGTCTAGATGCCTAAATGCAACTAGTTGCTGCAATGTGATTGGCCTATTATTAGCTATTTGCAGTAACAAGTGACCCTATAATGTGTGTGTGCCTGGCGAGTGTTTATAACAGTAGATTTCTAAATACAGTATGTTTGTCTCATTTATTTATCTAAGGGGGGAATTTACTTTATGTGTAGTTTTAAAGAGCAGAGGTGACAGTTATTCAATATGTGTGGAATTTGTAATGTGAAAACTGCAAATGTGTTATCTGCTAAATAATAAAATGTGAAAGTTTTCAGTGAACGTCATCATACTGTATATATGTGCGTCTGGGTGGTGGTTGGTTTTCAGGTCAGTTATTCTGGCTTGAACTGCAGCTTCGTAGTGTAATATTTATTACTGAATATAGTATTGATGTGACATCATACATTCAGTACTGAGGTCTCCTTCTCTTATCTGCAGGTTAACAGGATTCACCATCCCTCCGCCTGTTACCAGTTCTGGCTCCATTTTTTCGTTGAGGCTTACCAGTGATTTTGCAGTAAGCGCTCATGGATTTAAGGTAGCTTATGAAGGTAAGAGCAGCATGATTTTCTATTCTCTGGCTCCTATTGATATAAGAGACAGCCTTTTTTTTTTTTTAATGCTCTTTTATAAATGGGTGTTCATTTAGAGGAAAACTCCATCATGATGGGGAGGAGAGACCCCCTACTCCGAGGAGAGAGAAGTGTGATCACACTTAGTCTGCCTGATTACCTCTGAGTCTTCCATTGCTGAGTTATGGTAACATTAGGTGCTTCAATTAAGCAAATTATTCCCATATTTTCCAACTCAACATCCCTCCCCTCAAAATTCTGGAGCGCCATTTGCTACTCCAGAGGTGCATCTTAAACCACAGAGCAGATGGCACTGGGAATTAGCAGACCGAGCTGATGTGTCAAGATGACTGTGTAGAAAGAAGCAGTGCTCTCTGCTTTTTGCCTGTTTGGATTTCAGCTGCAATCTTTTGCTCTTCCATCATTGTTTCTGTTTTCATTTTCCTTATCGCTTTTCTTTTCTTCCCTCTTCAATTTATTTTCCTGCTTGTTCTCTCACTTGCTTCTCTTCCTTCCTTATCAGCAACTTTCTAATGCCACGTTTTAGTTATTTCTTTATTTTCTGTTCTAGTTACTTAAACTTCTCTTTCACAAACTGACTGACCCCACTCTCCCACCTAGTAACTTAAATACTGAGGAGTTGGTGGGAAAAATAACATTTTAACATTTTTTTTTTCCTGTGGCATTTTACACGAGTTGTTGTGTTGTTGCTTTGAAACGGTGGGACTCAGATTAAGTGTTGAGCCAAAACTGTGACGTGTCATCCATATTCTGTCCCACTCAGATTTGTAGGTCAAACACTGTTTTAACAGTCTGATGAGGCCACACGTCTTCAAGATTGAACTATAAATACTTACAAGTAGAAATAAATAAAAAAATGCTTAAATGCTTAGTATTCTTAGATATTTTACATTGTACTGCAATTTCTTTTTTAATTTCAGGTTTAAGGAACTCAACCATAAGGTTGCTTATAATATGCACAGCCATGTTTTTATAGGGGAGGGTTCTACAACCTGTGACTCTGGAGCCACATGTGACTCCTTGTATCTGGAACCAAAACTAACAGGAACATTAAAATTCATATTTATAACCTTGACAAGCTAATTGTAGCAGTTCTCTTCTCCAATTTTCTGCAATATGTGACTATTTTCTTTTTGTGACAGAATGATGTGATTAATTCAAAACACACACATCAATCGTTTTGCCCTAATGCGTTTGTTTTGTTCTCATAAACAGCAAGTGGCTGACAGGAAAAACACAAAGGGCCGTTTTGAAAACGTATTACTCTGTTGCATGTTAGAGGAATCAGGTGAGAACAAAAAAGTCAAAACATTCTGAGAACAATGAGGATTTAAAAAAATATTCCTATTAAAAGTTCAAGTTGGTGTCACAGTGGATCAGTTGATACAGTGTTGGCTCTCAGCGAGGAGGTCTTTGGATCAAATCCCAGCCTGACGCCTTTCAGAGTGGAGTTTGAATGTTCTCTCTGTGCACGCGTGTGTTTTCTCCAGATACTCCAGTTTCCTCCCACAGACTAAAAACATGCATGTTAGACTGATTGGTAACTCTAAATTGTCCCTAGGTGAGAGAGAATATATGGTTGTCTCGTTTGTCTCTATGTGTCCCTGTTATGGACTGGAGACCGGTCCAGGGTGTCCACCACCTTTCCCACAGTGACTGCTGGAGAAGGGCAACAGTGACACCCATGACCCTGAAAGGAAGAACCGGGTAATGATAATGGATGGATGGATGGATGGATGGATGGATGGTTGGCAAAAATGGCTCTATGGGTTGTAAAGGTTGCAGCATCCTTGCATGGGGCATGGGCCAGTTTCTGTTTTTAAACAGTGACTGTGTCTAAATCTCTGCACTTTTCATGCAGCTCCTGGAGTTTAAACTATTTTTAATGACATGCCAGTGACCCAAACGTATCGTGAGGGTCTGCTGGGAACGTCTGGCAGAGTCTCCCGTAAGACGGAGCTTTAACTCCCACCTCCGGGAGAGCTTTGAACACGTTCCGAGGGAGGCGGGGGACATGGAGTCCGAGTGGGCCGTGTTCCGCGCCTCTATTGTCGAGGCAGCTTATCGGAGCTGTGGCCGCAAGGTTGTTGGTGCCTGTCGAGGTGGCAACCCTCGAACCCGGTGGTGGACACCGGCAGTGAGGGATGCTGTCAGGCTGAAGAAGGAGTCCTATTGGGCCTTTTTGGCTTGTGGGACCCCGGAAGCAGCTGATAGGTACCGGCAGTCCAAGCGGCATGCGGCTCGGGTGGTTGCTGAGGCAAAAACTCGGGCGTGGGAGGAGTTCGGAGAGGCCATGGAGAATGACTTCCGTACGGCTTCGAGGCGATTCTGGTCCACCATCCGGCGTCTCAGGGGGGGAAAGAGGTACGAGACCAACACCATTTATGGTGGAGGTGGCGTGCTGCTGACCTCAACTCGGGATGTTGTGAGTCGGTGGGCGGAATACTTCGAAGACCTCCTCAATCCTACTGGCACGTCTTCCACTGAGGAAGCAGAGCCTGGGGACTTTGGGTCGGGTTCTCCGATCTCTGGTGCTGAGGTCGCCGAGGTGGTTAAAAAGCTCCGCGGTGGCAAGGCTCCGGGGGTGGATGAGATTCGCCCGGAGTTCCTTAGGGCTCTGGATGTTGTAGGGTTGTGTTGGCTTACGCGACTCTGCAATATCGCGTGGACATCGGGGGCAGTTCCCTTGGATTGGCAGACTGGGGTGGTGGTTCCCCTATTTAAAAAGGGGGACCGTAGGGTGTGTTCCAACTATAGGGGGATCACACTCTTAAGCCTCCCTGGTAAGGTCTATTCAGGGGTTCTGGAGAGGAGGGTCCGTCGGATAGTCGAACCTCGGATTCAGGAGGAGCAGTGTGGTTTTCGTCCTGGTCGTGGAACACTGGACCAGCTCTACACCCTCAGCAGGGTCCTGGAGGGTGCGTGGGAGTTTGCCCAACCAGTTTACATGTGCTTTGTGGACTTGGAGAAGGCATTCGACCGCGTCCCTCGGGGGGTTCTGTGGGGGGTACTCCGGGAGTATGGGGTACCAGGCCCTTTGATAAGGGCTGTTAGGTCCCTGTACGACCGGTGTCAGAGCTTGGTCCGCATTGCCGGCAGTAAGTCAGGCTCGTTTCCGGTGAGAGTTGGACTCCGCCAAGGTTGCCCTTTGTCACCGATTCTGTTCATAACTTTTATGGACAGAATTTCTAGGCGCAGCCAAGGTGTTGAGAGGATCCGTTTTGGTGGCCTTAGAATCGCTTCTCTGTTTTTTGCAGATGATGTGGTCCTACTGGCTTCATCAGTTCGTGATTTACAACTTTCACTGGAGCGGTTTGCAGCCGAGTGTGATGCGGCCGGGATGAGGATCAGTTCCTCCAAATCCGAGGCCATGGTCTTGAGCCGGAAAAGGGTAGCATGCCCTCTCCGGGTCGGGGAGGAGGTCCTGCCCCAAGTGGAGGAGTTTAAGTATCTCGGGATCTTGTTCACGAATGAGGGAAAACTGGAGCGTGAGATCGATAGGCGGATAGGTGCAGCGTCCGCAGTGAAGCGGGCGCTGTACCGGTCTGTCGTGGTGAAGAGAGAGCTGAGTCAAAAGGCAAAGCTCTCAATTTACCGATCGATCTACGTTCCCACCCTCATCTATGGTCATGAGCTTTGGGTTATGACCGAAAGAACAAGATCTCGGATACAAGCGGCTGAAATGAGTTTTCTCCGCAGGGTGGCTGGACTCTCCCTTAGAGATAGGGTGAGAAGCTCAGTCATCCGGGAGGGACTCGGAGTAGAGCCGCTGCTTCTCCACATCGAGAGGAGCCAGTTGAGGTGGCTCGGGCATCTGGTTAGGATGCCTCCTGGACGCCTCCCTGGTGAGGTGTTCCGGGCACGTCCCACCGGGAGGAGACCCAGAGGAAGACCCAGGACACGCTGGAGGGACTATGTTTCTCGGCTGGCCTGGGAACGCCTTGGGATTCCCCCAGAGGAACTGCTCCAAGTGGCTGGGGAGAGGGAAGTCTGGGCCTCCCTACTTAGGCTGCTACCCCCGCGACCCGACCCCGGATAAGCGGAAGAAGATGGATGGATGGATGGATGGATGGATGCCAGTGAAGATGCAACATTTTCACCAGTCATATGTAGCACCAAGTGATGCTCCACTTCCTCTACCTGTTGCTGTAAGTTGTCTCATTTGTGTACAGTGGCCTAAGGAGAGGTAGTCCTCTAAACTTTTACGTTTTATAGAAAAATATAGAATGTTTGACAGTAAAAACACAAATTGTCCAAACTTGTGAAACCTATTGTATCTCTTATAGGGTGATTTTGTTTTAAAACAAATGTTTGTAGCAAGCCTCAGGAATTTGCATCCAGTGGTCTGATGAACAACCCACTGCAGGCTTGCTGTAAATCGGCTAATTAACTAGCTAACATCTGCCTGTCAGGTCCCCAACGTTACTTTATAAAGAAGAACACAAGAGGAAAAAGTGATTTTCTGCACAGTAAGCACTTTAAGGACAATAGTTACATTTATCTTGTGTTTAATCTAGATTCATTACCCCCACACACTAGGCAAAAGAGCAACAATGTGTGTGTTCATTGACCTGTGGTGTTAGCAGAATATCTGCTGAAACTCTGGTTGGATTTTATTGAAACTCCAATTCAAGATGGCTGCCTCAGCTCACTGAACTTAGTCAACACAAAAATTAATTCAACCTTTATTTAGTCAGGTTAATCTCATTGAGCCTCGAGGACTAATTTACAAGAGAGACCTGTCTACAAACTAAAGAATGATGACAACAGCAACAGTAGATTTTCCTTGAACAATCAACAATAGACAATCATAAGAGAGAAATACAGATTTTTTTAAACAAGTTAAAACAAAGATATCAAAGTAGCAAAACAGACAGATTATAAGGTAGATGTAGAAAATCAAAAACAGGAAGATGTCTGCATTGGTTTTTGCCATGCAGGATTCCAACATATTCTTAAAACCATTTAGAGAGGTCAAGGCCGAGATCTTTAGATCTTTTTGTAAGATATTCCAGGAAACAGGAGCGGAGTAGGAGAAGGCCCTTTTGCCAAGTTCAGTCCTCACTGATGGAACACTGCAGGTGATCATGTCCTGAGAGCGCACGCTGTAGCTGCACTCACACAGAGACATGTAGGAGGAGATGTATGAGGGCAGCAGACCAAGAAGTGATTTAAAGATGAAAATGTACCAGTGGAAGAGTCTGCGTGAGGTTAATGATGTCCAGTTAACCAGTGAATACAGGGTGCAGTGGTGGGTACGATAATCACAGCCAGTTATGAATCTTAGTGCACCATGATAGACAACATCCAACATCCGCAGGGTGCTTGTAGGAGCATTCATGTAGAGAATGTCACCGTAATCAATGGAGGGAAGGAAAGTCACAGATACAAGGCGTTTCCTAACATTCAGTGTTAGACATGATCTGTTTCTGAAAAAGAAACCCAGTTTAACTTTCAGTTTCTTCACTAGGTTTTCCACGTGGAGTTTAAAAGAGAGATGTGAATCAACCAGGATACCCAAATATTTATAGGAATCAACAAACTCAATAGGGAAACCATTTGAGGATAAAATCAGAGGAAGAACTGTTGGGACAGACTTCCTATTTGAAAAAAGCATCCCTTTGGTTTTGTCAGCCTTTAGGATAAATTTGAGACGGAACAAATCTGACTGGATGATGTCAAAAGCGGATTGTAGTAACTGGAAAGCCTTAGCTACTGTTTTAGCTCGGCAATAAACAACTGTGTCATCAGCATAGAAATGTAAGGATGCATCAGGGATGCTCTGACCTACATTACCTATGTAGATTGTAAAGAGGGTTGGTCCTAAGACTGAGCCTTGTGGTACACCATTTTTAACTGTTAAATAACTGGAAGAAGTACCGTTATGTTGAACACATTGCCTCCGATCGGAAAGATAATTAGAAAACCAACCAATGGTGTGATCTGAGAAACCGATTTCTGAGAGCTTATGACACAGGATGTTATGATCCACAGTGTCAAAAGCTTTAGACAGGTCTAAGAAAAGTGCAGCACAATAGTCCTTAGCATCCAATGTTTCAACAACGTCATTAAAAACCTTCAGTGAAGCAGTTGTTGTGCTGTGTTTTTTTCTGAAACCAGATTGATGGAGAGGTAAGATGTTAAATGAGTCCAGATAATTTTTGATCTGAGAGTTTATCAGTTTTTCTAGAACCTTTGCTAAAATGCAGAGTTTAGAGATCGGTCGATAGTTGTTCAGTGTTCAAAAATGGCAACAATTAGGACATACATACAGATGCTGAGCTAAAGTTTGATGTCGTAGTAGCTCAGGGACATCCTAAGCACTGAGCACGGACACAGTTTGTGAGTTCTTAAATAATCACATAAGATTGTAGACAAAGAATTTTTAAAGGTTTGACAAAAACAAGTTCTTTCGTTTTCCATAAAAAGATGAGCTTCAGTTAAAACTCAATGG
>JBBPBX010005988.1:55276-70032 GCA_038048925.1 Garcialebias charrua
TGTAATGTTCTAAACTTTTAAACCTATGTAATTTTAACAGCATATGTACATGGACTGCACAGTAGCTACAGCAAAATGTTTCATGTGAACTCACCAGCCTTGGTCCGGTTCTGATCGGCTTTCTGCAGCTGCTTGAGAGGTTTCCTCGGCCGGCAAGCAGCACTCAGATTGACCAACGAGGCTGGAAGCAGTCCTGGTTCAATTCCTGGTCAGTTTTGTATGGCTCTCCGCATTTACTGAGCACCAAAGTCACTATGAACAAGGACTAAACTTTTTAGTCAGATTCAGATCGGATCAAAACGTTTCCCTCCATGTCAGCAGAAAGCAGCAGTCGGAAGCAGTTTTGACTTCTGGGTAGTGTAGTTCTTTGACTGGTGTCACAGTGTATTATTGAAAGAAAACAAAACGATGGTGCTTGTCTGAAGTTTTTTGTTTGATAGCTTTTTATTCTGCACCGTCCCAATCACGTGAGTTATATTAAAGATGACACTCATTGAAAAACGGCAAAAGAGCAAGTCTGCAAAAGTCGAACACTGAAGTTGCGAGAGACTACTGTATACTGTATGTGTGGTTTACTGTATATACTGTATACAGTACATATGTGTATGTACTGTATATCTACTGTATATGGATTATATGTGTATGTGTGGGGAGGGGGTGTACGTTTGTGTATCAGTGCAAATATTAGTGTATACTATGTGTATAATACTGTATTTATGTGTATATGTGCATATATTTGTATTTATATATGTGTACCCACCCTTGACATGTATGGATACATGCATTGGAGTTGACTTGGTCACACCATCTGGTGCATTGTTTGCCTTACATCTGGGACTTTCAAGGTTTTCCACAATACATGTAATGTCATCCCTGATCAGCACGGGTTCTCCCAGGATTCGGCACTCGACTCGGATTAGCAAAAAAAAAGAAAAAAAAGAAAAAAAAGAAAAATACAGTTTTTACTTAGTATAGTTCCCACTTGAATATTATGCACCTTAACATTAGGGTTTACTTGCATTTCCTGTTAAATTCCAGTCCAGAAAAACACTCATCCTCATCTCTAAATTCGAATCTCTCACCAAAGGAGAACATTGGTGTACTGGTTGTTTTTAAAGACATTTTATTGCATAATCCTGACTAGATATTCTGTGGAGAGTTAATGGGGACATTACTCCTAGCATGTGGTTTTGTCCTGGAAAAATATCACATTTTTATTTAGCTGAGCGCAATCTTCCCAATGTCCCAGCAACATCTGGAAGCTGAAATTAGAGCTCTCTTCAGGCACAAGGTTCACAGCACACAATCTGCTGTTGGGTCTGATTTGTAACACTCTCAACAGCAATCAAAGTTCAGCATTTTCCTTTTTGCATGTATGTGTGTGTATATGTGTGTGTGTGGGGGGGACTTTATTTTAATGAAACATTTAGATTTTTTGATAAAACAAACACTACAAAAGAGGGGTTAGATCACATCCGTACTGCACTGGAGTTCAGCATCAAGACAGTTTCACACAACTTACACTGATCCCATTAATGAATGAAAATATCTACATGGTGTGATTAAAGGGTGTGTGACACGATGTTGGAACTATACATAAAATTGCACAACATATATATGTTGAATCATTCAACTATGTTTGTTTTTACAAGCAAAATGATAAATCCATTAAAATTTGATTTAAAAGTGATTTTAAACTTCGCGCCGTGTTTCGTCACGGGAAATCCGGGAACTTCCGCATACGACGTCTGTGAATCGACGTCATAGGAATGTCTGCTCAAACGCACATTGTAAATAACAATGGCGGAGAATATAATCCGACAAGTGAAGATTAGAGCGATTTGTCTTCAATTTGGGAAGCCAAAGTTATTTTGGGTGATGAACAAGAAACAGCTGGCTCTACTTTTGGTCTTCAGCCGTATTTATTCGAGCTTTTACGTTCAGGAAGCGAGGGTGAACCCGAAATTTCAGAGGAGGAAGGATCAGAGGGTGAAGAAGTGATGGAACCCGATCTAACTCGTTTACAGAGCAGTGAATGGTAATGCGTTATTTAATGTAGCTAATAATTATTCAACATTAATTATAGTTTAAAAAATGACTCAGGATCGTGACGAGCGCCTACAAAGGAGGAAGTGGCAGCAAGTACAACCTGGCGGTGGAGGAGGACTGCATGTACGGCGACCCCATCATCCCTAAAGAGCACCTTTAGATGATAAATCAGGTTTAAGAAGGTTGACTCGGGTCAGAAAGACTTCTTCAACTGAAGAAGTTTTTTGGAAAAAAGACAAAACGTTTCAACAAAGAAGAATGTTCCAGAGGACCTGACTCAACCATGTTGCATTTATGTACCTGGACAAGTCTGTTTCTGTCCTGTCTTCCAATAGAACAATGAATGGTAGCTTTTTATAATCTGTTTTAAAGGGAATATGTTTGGTTTCTTTCAGAATTATCTTTTAATTTCATGAAAATGGCAGGCTGTCCAACAGCTCAGAATGTTTTTATGTTTTATCCGTGGGAGGGGGGCTTTTGTATTCAGACAAGTTTTTAATTTGTAAATGATCTAAATGGTTTAAGCGGGTTCACCCTCGCTTCCTGAACGTAAAAGCTCAAATAAATACGGCGGAAGACCAAAATTAGAACCATCTAAATCATATCATGTTGATACTGATCTGTTTTCTTGTTGCTGTGTTCATCTGTGACCATCTGCTCATACAGACTCATGTTCGTGCTGCTGTTTATAATGATGTTTTTCTATTACATTAGCGCTTAGTGTATTTCTAGTTGATGTTTTTCTTATTATATCCTAGATGTTATTACTGTTTTTCTCTTACATTTTGTTGTTGGATGTAACTGGGACCCTGTGTACATAATCTTGTTTCATCACATGTATCACATGCGGTGCAAATGACAATAAAGACTCTCTGACTCTGACTCTGAAACCTGGTCAGCTAAACCAAAGGACTGACAATGTTTTCAGTGCAGTGTGAGCTGCAGATGTTGCACTGCTGTTAAAGTGAAAACAAACTTCATGTGCCTTAAATACACGAAGCACTTGATGTCCAGCTTAGATGGATGACATTGTTTACGTTGAACAAACTGCATATATTTAAGCTAAAAATATTTTCTTGATTTCAAACTATGAGAATAAACATTTTGTGATGCATCTTTTGAGTGTTGTTTCTGTTTTAAGGCTAAAAACTAAAAAAAAGTTTTATGATGACATGGTTATAAAAAAATGTAGACCAGCTTCCTTTTGACTCATTCAGCTTTTCTTAAAATCTTATTGAAGTTGCAGATGGTGCCACAATTAATGCTTATATTTTTTTAACAAATTTTTATTTG
The DNA here is from genome assembly GCA_038048925.1 of Garcialebias charrua. Classification (NCBI taxonomy): domain Eukaryota; kingdom Metazoa; phylum Chordata; class Actinopteri; order Cyprinodontiformes; family Rivulidae; genus Garcialebias; species Garcialebias charrua. Next base: position 58,619 of record JBBPBX010005988.1, read on the forward strand.
TGTATTTTTATCCAGCAACAATTAAGCATTCAATAATTTTGTTGTTGTATATTTACATTTATTTACAACAAAAACAAGTTTAGCTGCATCTTCATCCGTTCATTTTCATCCGTCCTGTTTGGTCCAAAAAATGCAGCTGAGACGTGTCCAACAAAAAAGTCCATCACCAAACAGTTGGTTAAAACGACAAAATGAAGCTCTGATTATCACAGATCCTGTTTCTCTTTGATCCTCAAGAAAACGTCTCCACGTCAGTTAATCATGATGAAGTTTGACTTGCAATGAGCTGGGAAACAAACAAAAAAAAAACAATCTGGGCTTAAACACAACCATTACTGTTCTCTGTGTTTGTGAGGAAACTGATAATTAATTGGGCCAATCCAGACTCCTGCACATCTGGATATATTTTACTCACCGATGAACTCTGCTAGAGGGGTCGTGTTCTCCCTCTGTGCGGATCGTTCCTGCGATGCTTTCGTTCTCCGGGATGGGCAAGAAGAGTTGAACGAAGTCTGACGTGTAGGGAGGTGTGATCACATCCAACACCTTAAAGAACAGCTGGAGGACCTGCGGGTGCAGCAGTTGGTGACACGTGCAGATCTGTGTGGAGAGTTTCATTTTCAAATGTTTGAGCTGACACTTTTAAGATTAATTTTAATCACTTTTTCATCTGCTAATGCTGTTATACCTACTCCAGTAGGGCTAAATGAACAGGCGTGTGGTCTGTCTGGAGCTGGAAGTAGCGCGGTTCTGACACGGTCCAGTCCACCCACTTTAAAACTCCCATAGCAACCATTGGGAACCTGAACACACATTAGTCAGCAAACGGAAAGCAGTGAAGATGTTCTTATGTCTTATGTTTTTAATAATAAATTTACATTTACATTTAGACAGAATTTGACAGAAATGTCATTTTTGATGTGATGATTGACATGTAAACTACATGTATTTTAATATACAGTATAGTGAACATTCAGTGCAGTTAAACTTGCACATTACATCATTGGAAATATGAATGATGTTTTTCAGAACATATGTTAGAATAAACATATGAAATAAAACAGATACTTCAAAGGGACTCATTTTTTAAAACTATAATTAATGTTGAATAATTATTAGTTACATTAATTAACGCATTACCATTCACTGCTCTGTAAACGAGTTAGATCGCGTTCCATCACTTCTTCACCCTCTGATCCTTCCTCCTCTGAAATTTCGGGTTCACCCTCACTTCCTGAACGTAAAAGCTCAAATAAATACGGCTGAAGACCAAAAGTAGAACCAGCTGTTTCTTGTTCATCACCCGAAATAACTTCGGCTTCCCAAACTGAAGACAAATCGCTCTAATCTTCACTTAAATTGCTAAATTCGTCTGGTTCTATATTCTCCGCCATTGTTATTTACAATGTGCGTTTGAGCAGACATTCCTATGACTACGTCACAGACGTCGTATGCGGAAGTTCCCGGATTTCCCGTGACGAAACACGGCGCGAAGTTTAAAATCACTTTTAAATTAAATTTTAATTGATTTATCATTTTGCTTGTAAAAAGGAACATAGTTGAATGATACAACATATATATGTTGTGCAATTTTATGCATAGTTCCAACATCATGTCACACACCCTTTAATGATATGGAAGGTTTAACGATTTCACTATTCCACAATAAATTGCCTTTCTTTCAAATTACTTTTTTTAATTTTCAACTTCTATGCTATGTTCTTTCCTTTTAAAAACCCCAGCTACACTAGTCCAGCTAGTTTCAGTTGTATTTATTAGGATTTTGATAAGAAAAACTATAATTTTTAATAAGGCTTTCTACTTTTACTTTATTCACTAGAAACCAAATGGACAATGTAGCATGTTTTTTTTTTTGCCGTTTGTTGTTCCTTTTCCTTGATCCTGATTCTTTATCTTCATTCTGTTGCCATCAAGCTTTAATCTTGTTCTGTACAGAGAGGAGACTGTAAATAAAATAAAATAAATAAATAGCTGCAATTGTTTCTGGAGATTTTTTTAGGCAACCTAATGTTCTGTTTTTGTATTTTCATATGTCGTTCATGTGGACATTTGGCATTGCATGTTTTAGGGTTTTGTTTTTAATGAATGAGAAGAACAGCAGTTTAAAAAATATCTGGATTAGTGTAAACAAGGCCATGTTTAAGTAATTGATATGTTTTTGTCCTCTGTTGCAGAGGTTATCATGTCAAATTCCAAGATGGCTGGCACCATACATGTCCGTTTGTTTATGACCATGATAACTTTAAAAAATAAGGGAGGTACCAACATCCATGTTGGTGTACATCTTCGCATGAAAAATTCCTTTAAAAAATGGTGTTTCCTTGTCAATCTCAAAGATGGCTGCCACCATATATGTATGTTATACAGTGTAAGCCTTGTGAGCTGGACAACTTGAAAAATAAGCAACATGCCAACTTTCATGCTATGCCATGACAAAATCTAAGGAAACTAAAAAGTTTTTATATTGCTCAAAAGTATAGTTTCCTCAAATTACTGGATTAAAAAAAAAACTCTGTGACGACTTCCATTTTGGTGTCTGGCTGCATCTAGGCATAAGAATGGTCACTATGAAAAATTGGGTTGCCACATAACAATTCAAGATGACCATACTATAGAACTTTTTTATATACAGGTGGTCCCCGAGTTACGACGCAGTTCCGTTCCTACGCCCGTTCGTAAGTCGAAAATCCACATAAGTCGGAAAATACGTCCAAACGACACCTCATACATCCAAATGGCACCTCATACGTACAGTACTGTATTTTTACCAAGCACTTAGCATATCCTAACACATTACCCTACATAATTATCAAAAAACACATACATTCGGAGCCATAATGAAGGGGAAAAATAGTTAATTTCTTACTGGGAGCTGGTGAGCTCTGCAGCTTCCTGCAGCTTCACGCGGTCCACAGCGTTTACAGCAACGTCTGTTAGCATGTTAGCTTGTTGCTCAGCTGTAGCCTCTCTGCCTCGTAAACCTCAGCTCAAAACAATAAGGTCTCCTGTATTTCCACGTGCGGTCCAGAGTTTTACAGTAAGGTCTGCTCCGGTCTGCCTGTTGAAACAATGAGGTCTCCCGCTCCTGTAAGTTTCCACTGAGCGCGTCAAGCATCCCCCCCCCTACGAAAACTGCCAGAAACTGCGTAAATCAGCTTCAAAAATAATAATAATAATTTATTTTAATAGCCATTTAAAACAACCACAGCTGCAACAAAGTGCTGTACACATAAACATTTAAGGCCCACTCATAGCTCTGCGTTCCGCCATACGCCGTCCGTACACCGTCCGTACGCCGTACGCCGCAAATTAAACTCGGGTCCAACGTGGTTGCGCGAGGTTCTGCAGATTTCCTGGTGGGCTGTGGGCTGCAGGACCAGCGCTCCCTGTTTTTTTATATGTTGGAACTTTTTAATAAGATATAAACACAGAACACCGCTGCGGCTGAAGCTGTGTGAAGTGCCGGCTCACCTTTTTTTTTTCTCCCCCCGACCTTTCAATCTATTCAGTAGACGTGTCAGCAAATGACCAATCAGCGAACGCTCTGCGCTGTGGCTGCTCAAATAACGTCAAGAATTTGGAGCGAAAACGCGAGAACGAACGCAGAGCTGTGCGGGTGAACGCGCACGCACAGAACGCACAACAAGGAGCTGCGTTTGGCCGAACGCAGAGCTATGGGGGAGCCTTAAAACACATAAAATAAGATTTTTCAATTTTTCACATTTCAATTTTTTTTATGAGACACGTGACGTAACCCCGAAATGTTGTAAGTTGAGGCCGCCGTAAGTCAAGGACTATATATATATATATCATTGTACTAAATATACAGAGATTCAACCACTACTACTATCCCAAACTCCTATTTTAAAGTTCGTAAACCAGAGACATGGACCTTCTAGAGTGGCGCCTCTCGGGGTGGCTGCATGTTGCAGTAGCTCTGTTACATTCATTCTGAGTTATTTCTTTTGAAAACTTCAATTCCTCTTTTTTCTGGATGTAAATCGCTTTTTTTAAAATGATTATTTACTCAGATATCGGATGTCGTGCCGCTGGAAGGATTTTTACAGAAACTTTTTTACTTTTGGGCCTTTGTTATGATGCGTAACCATGGCAACAAGGTGTTGTTGTTGTTTTTTGTTTTACAACTAGGAGCAGTTGAAAATAACAAAGCTCAACTACAGCCCCAAATCCCAAAAGAGTTGAAAAGGAGGTGCTGTGGACAAATTCCTGTCAACCTGGAGGTGGTGCACAAGTACCTGACTGCCAAGATCCTGGAACTGCTGGGAAACTTGGCTCGTGACCATGGGAGTACTGGGATCATACCCTGGCACCTTCTGTTTTCTGTCTGTGATGATGAGGAGCTCGGCAGACTGCTGAGAGATGTGACCATTGCTCAGGGAGGAATTCTGCCCAGTATTCAGGCAGTCCTGCTCCCCAGGTGGACCGAGAGGCCTGCCGGATCTGACAATAAGCTGGATCCGGGTGGACGGATCAATATCTGTGGCCAGATTCTTCGAATTTGCTGCAGGAGATTTCTGCCCACAGCATCTATAACAAGAATAAAACCAGGATGATGAGCTACAACAACACCTAATTTCCCTTTGGGATTAATAAAGTATTGTTGAATTGAAATGAATTGAATATCAGCAACTTCAAGGGGGGAAAAAAAGAATATCAGCAACTTTTTGTAGTTAAAGTGCTTGATCCTTTCTTACAGCTTCATTGCACCCATCCAATGCGTCTTTCTGCTCTCTGGTCTTTAACCAGTCAACAGATATTAAAATGCAGCTCTGTCAGTTAAGGAGATTTTCTGACTTTTAACTTTTTCGTCTCTTTTGTTGCATGCCATTGACAGGGGCCTGCACATATTTTTTCTGACCTTAATTGGGTTGGTAAGAACATGGTAGAATCAGCGTGTGCACTTTTTTCTTGCCGTTGGCTCAAAAGAAGGTGGAAGTGATCACGAGCAGCAGGGAAGAAACATATTTCTGAATGTAGAGAAAAATCTTTACTACAAGGAAGAGAGCTTCATCCAAACTGAAGTAATGGCCTCTTAGGGTGATCAAGGCTCACCGAGCTTTTAATCATTCAAAACATGGCAGTCCTACAGAGAAAAAGTTATCTCACTATCTCCTGGTGGATAATATACAGCCTAACATGCAACACATTAAGCACCCCCGCTGTCTTTATTCATTACTGTACATTGCAGTGTTGCTTAGCTCAAGGCTCCCTCAAACGGTGTTTCTATCAGCCATATGGTCAAGTTGAGTGTTTCCCCTGCTCTCACTGCTTGATTTGAGAAATGCATCCAGCATTATGTGATAGCTGATAACCATTTCAAAAGCAGCACTATGGATCAATCATGCTTTTGGCTTGTGTTGCTGTGAGTGACATAAGGACTGTTCCACTGAGAGAATAAAGATATTTCAGTCAGCAAATTCAGGAAGCAACCATCCGAGCGTCTTAAAAGATATCAAAAGGAGGAAGTCTTTTGCAACAGGATGAAGATCCTGAACACAGTTCAGATCATCAATGTACAGTCGACAAAAGGACAAGCTCAAGAAGAACAAGGTGATGGTTTTACCATCATCCTTGATCCCACTGGACTAGCGCATACAAGGCAGAACAAAAAACTACAAAAGCACTTGTACGCAAAGAGTGACTTTGAATTCTCCCAACCTGCAATGGAAAGGCCTTAATATTATTATAAAAATCATGAACATGAAACTGACTACAGGATTTTACTCTAAAAGGACCACGTAGTAAAATTTTCTGTTTAAATTATTTAAGAATGTTTTTTGGAAATGGATTATTCTTTTAATCATACCTGTATCAGTTTACAAAAAGAGAAAATTTAATTCAGCATGTCTAAACTTGTAGGCCAGTGTATTCTGATAACTTTGATTTTTTTTTTCTAAAGAGGATATGTTTAAAGAATTGTGGTTATGTTTGATGGGTTTGATCAAAGTCAAAAGCCAAAGTCAACTTTATTGTCAGAACTGCAAAATGTACAGGACATACACAGGATTGAAATTGCGTTTCTCTCAGTCCCTCGGTGCAACAGTAACCATTTAAACACTAAAACACTGAAACATTTAATAAACATAAGCATAAAATAGTAAAAGTGTAACACTGTCCTGAGTTTTTGCATAGTAGTATAAAAGTATGAAAATTTACACCAACACTAAAACACTAAACATTTAATGAACATAAGCATAAAATGAAATAATAAAAGTGTAATACTGTCCTGAGTTTTTGCATAGTAGTATAAAAAAGTATAAAAAGTATATCTATAAAATAAACTGAAGGTTCTAGCATTGACATTTGCAAAGAGTGGCAAAGCAGCATATGAGTTAATGTACACAGTATATGTATGAGGTAGTTGATGTTGGTATAGAGGCAAAGTGGCATATGCAGTAAGGCACATTGGGCATCCTTAAATAAGGCTGGTCAGAGAATACTGTATATGTATCAGCAGTAGTGTAGATATAAAAGTAGTGTAAATGTAAACAGTAGTAATAAATGTAAACAGTAAGAGTCAGAGAGTCTTTATTGTCATTTGCACCGCATGTGGTACATGTGATGAAAACGAGATTATGTACACGGGGTCCCAGTTACATCCAACAACAAATGCAAGAGAAAAACAGTAATAACATCTAGAATTAACTAAGAGAAACATCAACTAGTAATACACTAAGCCCTAATGTAGTGGAAAAACATCATTATAAACAGCAGCACGAACATGAGTCTGTATGAGCAGATGGTCACAGATGAACACAGCAACAAGAAAACAGATCAGCATCAGCATGATGTGATATTTTGCAGTGTTTATTCTTATTATTTATTTATTCATGAGTCTAACAGCCTCAGGGTAGAAGCTGTTCCTCAGTCTAGTGGTTCTACATTTGATGCTCCTCAACCTCCGTCCTGAGGGGAGTGGGGCAAAGAGTGAGTGTGCTGGGTGAGTGAGGTCTTTCATGATGCAGGTGGCTCTTTTCCTGCATCTGGAGGTGTAAATGTCTGTGATGGTGGGGAGACTGACTCCAACAGACTTCTGTGCAGCCTTCACCACTCTCTGTAGAGCTTTCCTCTCTGCAACTGTGCAGCCTCCATGCCACACGTTGATGCTGGAGCACAGGATGCTCTCCACTGCACACCTGTAGAAGGAGGTGAGGACTGGGCTGCTCAGACCAGCTCGTCTCAGCCGTCTGAGGAAGTAGAGTCTCTGATGACCTTTCTTGATCAGGCTGGTGGTGTTGTTGCTCCAGCTGAGGTTATCATTCAAGTGTACACCCAAGTATTTGTAGCTGGAGACCACCTCCACCGCAGATCCACCTATGTTCAGTGGGGCATGGGTGTGTTTGTTCCTTCTGAAGTCCACAATCATCTCCTTTGTCTTCTTCACATTCATGTGAAGATTATTCTCTTTGCACCAGCTCTCCAGGTGTTCCACCTCCTGTCTGTAGCTGGACTCATCATTGTTTGTGATGCATCCCACCACCGCTGTATCATCTGCAAACTTAACAATATGACAGCCTGGATGTGTGGCTGTACAATCATATGTGAGCAGAGTGAACAGAAGAGGGCTCAGCACACATCCTTGGGGAGAGCCAGTGCTGAGGGTTATGGTGGAGGAGGAGAAGTTGTGGATCTTCACGGACTGTGGTCTGTTTGTTAAGAAGTCTAGTACCCAGTTACAAATGGAGGGGCTTAGTCCAAGTGTGGATAGTTTGTCTATCAGAGTTTGGGGGATCATGGTGTTGAAGGCAGATGTGAAGTCCACAAAGAGCAGACGCACGTATGAGTCCTTCTGATCCAGGTGGGTGAGAGCAGTGTGGACCACAGAGGAGATGGCGTCCTCTGTTGATCGGTTCTCGCGGTATGCATATTGATGAGGGTCCTCGTTGATGTTGACGGTTGCCTTGATGTGGGACATGACCAGTTTCTCAAAACATTTAGCGACTATCGGGGTGAGGGCCACCGGTCTATAGTCATTCAGACCAGTCACTGTGGAGCTCTTTGGGACTGGGATGATGGTCGCGGTCTTCAGGCAGGTGGGAACTGACTCCAGTGCAAGTGAGGTGGTGAAGATGTCAGCCAGCACCTCACAGAGCTGGTCCGCACATTCCTTCAGAACTTTCCCTGGGATGTTGTCTGGTCCGGTTGCTTTATGAGGATTGATCCTTCTGAGACTGCCTCTCACTTCTGCTGCGGTCACTCTGAGATGCTCTTCATCTGGTGATGAGGTGAGTCTGGTGCTAGCTGGTCTGTTTGGATCTTCAAAACGTGCATAAAACTTATTGAGGGCATCGGGCAGAGATGGGTCCCTGGGGCATTGTTTGTTCTTGCCTTTGTAATCTGTTATGCATTTAATACCCTTCCACATGCTCCGTGGGTCTTGTGAGGTGAACTGTCCCTCGATCCTCTGTGCATACGTGGCCTTGGCCTTCTTAATGCCATCCACCAGTTCTTTCCTGCTCTTTCTCAGCTCCTCTGTATCTCCGGACTTGAATGCAGTGTCCCTGGCTGCTAGCAGGGTGCGGACTTCTTTATTTAACCAGGGTTTTCCGTTCGGGTAAGATTTAACATATTTTTTTATGGATACATTTTCAGAGCATGTGCTGATGTAACCCAGAACTGAGGACGCATAAAGTTCCAGATCAACTGAGCTCCCATCAGTAGCTGCCTCCCTGAAGACAGACCAGTTTGTCTTCTCAAAACAGTCTTTCAGCATGGGGGTACTATCTTGAAGCCACAGTTTGATCTCTCTTTGTTCCGGCTTCGAGCGTCTCAGCGGGGGGAGCTGTCTTGGGACCAACATCAAAGCGCAGTGGTCAGAAGCCCCGAGCGGTGGGCGTGGCTTCGCCGTGTACGCCCCCTTCACATTAGTGTAGACTTGGTCAAGCGTTTTATTTCCTCTTGTTGCTGTGAAAACGTGCTGATTGAAGGTTGGGAGAGAGGCCTGTAGGTCCACGTGATTGAAATCACCAGAAACAATGAAGAGCCCCTCAGGATATTTACATTGCAGCGAGGTGAGTAAGTCATGAATTTCTCCCTGGGCGTCATTAGCATTAGCATCAGGGGCTATGTAAATAGCACTGATTAGAATCACAGAATAGTCGCGGGGGAGGTAGTGCGGACGGCACCTTACTGTGATCAACTCCACGGCAGCTGAACAAAGCCTTTTGATCACAGCACAGTTCGTGCACCAATCTTTGTGCACGTAAATACAAACACCACCGCCTCGTGTTTTCCCCGTAGTCTCGGTGCACCGGTCCGTTCTGAAAAAGAGTCTATTATCCAGCTCATAAACAGAGTCCGGTGTATCCTCAGAGATCCACGTTTCCGTGAGGCAGAGCACAGAGCACCTCCTCATTTCCTCCGACGTGGTCACTCTCAAACGAAGTAGATCCATTTTGTTGTCCAGCGAGCGGACGTTGGACAGAAAAAGAGCCGGCATCGGGGGTCTCCCGGTTTTAGCGTCTGCCCGCAGTCTCGTCATAATTCCTGCTCGGCAGCCCCGCTTCTTTCCTCGGGAGCACCGCTTCCTTTTCTTTCCCCTGGAGCGTGAACCGGAGCGCATCTGCTTCCAGAAAGATGTTCTTAACAGCTCCAATCTTCCGAGCTCTGATTTGAGTTCGTTGCTGATATCAGCTGTGCCCTGTGGTAAATCCGCTCCGATTCTTAACAGTTCAGTTCGGCTATAATTCACCCGCAAAAAACGCGCAGAGTCAGGTACAAAAACACTATTAAAATTACTAAAAACTAGGGATGAACCGGGAGCTCGTGAAGCTGCGGCTGGTCTGAGCGCGGCCATCTTGCTAATAAATGTAAACAGTATTAATAAATGTAAACAGTATTAATAAATGTAAACAGTGAATGTAAACAGTAGTATGTATATATAGTACTATAGGCAGTAATGTACCATACCATACCATTTTATTTATAAAGCACTTTAAACAGGAACAAGTCCACACCAAAGTGCTGGACAAACAAACACGCAACAGGCAACACAGACAATGAAGTACAACACGAAAAACATAAAAACATTGCAGATCATAAATCAAACGATCCAATACAAATCAGCTGGCATTGAAAGCAATGGAGTAGTAGTGAGTTTTTAACCGGGATTTGAAAACCGAGAGGGAGGGGGCCTGTTTGATGAGCAGCGGTAACTCGTTCCAGAGTCTTGGGCCTGCTACAGAGAACGCCCTGTCACCCCTGCGCTTAAGGCGAGTTTCTGGAACTATTAAGAGTACCTGATCCTCTGACCTCAAAGCACGTGGAGGGACATATGGGTGTATCAGATCCGAGAGATAGGCGGGGGCGAGACTGTTCAGCGATTTGTAGACATACATGAGAATTTTGAATTGGATTCGAAGATGAACCGGTAGCCAGTGAAGGGAGGCCAAGACTGGTGTAATGTGCTCTCTTTTGCGTGTGCTGGTTAAAAATCGGGCAGCTGCGTTCTGAACCAGTTGTAATCGTGCAATGGTGGCTTGACTGACGCCAAACAGAAGTGAATTGCAGTAATCAAGCCTAGATGTAATGAATGCGTGAATCACTGTCTCCAGGTTGTTTTTGGATAATATGGGCTTCAGCTTAGACAGACGCCTCAGCTGGAAAAAACAGGATTTGACGATCATGTTTACATGACTGTTGAGTTTCATGGAAGGATCCATTATCACTCCCAGATTTGTGACTTTTTGTTTTTCGGACAGGGGTAGAGCAGACAGGTCAATGCAGTGGTTTGAGGTTGTGTCATTGGGAAGGAACAATATGGCTTCAGACTTCTTATCATTGAAGCACACATGCACTACCAGTTTTTGTCAAAAAGACAATTTTACCTATGCAACCCATGGGATTGTCAAACTGACCAATTGAATTACCGTATTTTCCGGTGTATAGGTCGCACCTTTTTATGGTTTTTCAAGGCCTGCGACCTATACACCGGTGCGACCTATATATGGCTTGTTATCACTTTCGGCGAAACAAATTTTTAAATCCAGCTCATTTCACAATTACGTTCATTTATTAAGGAAAAGTTCAGCTCAGACACATATTTGCTATAATTTTTATCAAACAAATAATTGTTTTTAAGTGTTAATCTTCTTAAAAGCCTTGCTGTGCGCTCCTGTGGCAGACATTTGCAGCAGAGCTAAACGTAGGTGCGACCTATACACCAGTGCGACCTATCTAGGGATTTTTCCAATCTATTGGTAATAATTGGATGGTGCGACCTATACACCGGTGCGACCTATACACCAGAAAATACGGTAGCATTTTTAAAGCCATTGGTATGTATATGAGGCCATTCCATTCTGTTGGCGTGGAGGAGGCCTTGGGGCATATTTATATATTCATTCATTCAACCTTTATTTAGTCAGGTAAAT